>KZ308504.1:765412-807537 GCA_000376725.2 Ladona fulva
TCATATAGATTTCAGAATTAAAAATTATTTTAAAACAGTTTTAAAATATAGTAAAAGGTAAAGGATGGGGTTGCGGGGGAAAGAACTCCTCAGCAGAAGGCTTTCAGAGAAAAACCCACAGTGCGAAAAAAAGCTCACACAAGAGGGGGAACGAATAAAACCGCTAAAACACAGATAAAAATGAAATAATAAAGTCGGGTGTAATGTATGGATGAATTTAAATGTCGACATTTCCGCCCCGTCGTATGATGAGGTTTCCTTCCTATGATGGCGTGATCTTCAACTATGGGTGAGGTCTTATACATGAAAATAATGAAGGAAAAAAGTAGGCGGAAAGAAAATGGTTATATGTAAATATATCATTGTAGTATTGTTAAAAGTGCTTCGACAGCTTAAGTCATTTCGCACGTAAGCTCCCACCGTGAATCGAACCCGGGTCCTCTTTCATTGAAGTCGAACGCCTTGCCGACATGGATATCCGAAAACCCTCGGAATAATCGGCCAACTGCTATACTGAACGATACTCGCGTTAAACCTTTAACTCAAACTTTATTCCAGTATACTGTTTCATTTAAAAGAAGGAAGGAAATAGGCTAGCATTAAAGGTTTAGAAGTATTCCGTAAGCCGTCTGTCGGCAGCTGGAACTCGCGCAAACGGGACATTCCGAGGGAAACGAGAAAATTTTCTAATTGTAGAACCCTTGAGAATGGAGGCTTTGTTTCCGAAATGCGCATAGAGTAATTCCTAAAAATCGTTTATCCGGAACTTGTCATTTGTCTCAGAACGCGAGCTCCATCTACCGACAGACGGCTTACGTGTTTTTAAACCTTTAAATATTTAACAGCCGTATTCCAATTTTCTTTTCTCTCATCAGTGAAGCAGACATTGAGAGTTTCGTGGCGGAAAAGAAATCGTTGCTGTCCATAAATATAACGTGAGTTAATAATGAAGGGAAATCTTTCTCGCGTGCGTAATCAGATGAAGACGTTAGCTGAATGGAGAGAATATGATATGGAAGCGTCCGAAGCAACGCGGATAATGAGCTCGCAGGAGAACACTGCAGCGTAGAAACAGATGTTTTTGTCAAACCGATGGCAGAGCCATCATTCGTCGACGGCTATTGTACGGACCATCAGCAGCTGCTGTAACTGAGACGAAGAGGAAAGTTGATGAAAGGTTAAAGGATTGACATGTTGACAAGAGATCTCGCTCCCGATGCGAATAAAAACGTAAAATTTAAGTTTTAACACTACTTTTTTTGACTGTGAGAGTTCTCTTAATCAGAAGTTCGGTTTGAATTTAGAAAATTTAGGGGTGAAATCAAGAATAAATACTGAGATAGAACTGGAACAGTGTTATTCTACCGTGCATTGTGATGAAAGTATGAATTAGCCAAGTATCTCCCACACCTCTACTAACACTATTAACGTTATTGCTATCGACCTGATAGTTTATATTATTATTTGTACTATCATTTTTATAATAACATTGGATTGAATACTATTACTTATCTTAACGTTAGTTTCTATAACCTGTTTTACTAGAATTATTTTTATTAAATACCACTACTATATAACACTAAAATATAGAATATTATTTACCAAGTTTAACAATTGCTGACCTTCATATTCTCTTCTTTTGTATCAAAACAAAACAAGTTAAAACTATACGAAATATACCATTTTCTTTCCGTCTACTTTCTCTTTCATTATTTTCATGTATAAAACCTCGCTCATAGTTGAAGACCACGCCATCATAGAAAGAAAACCCCATCATAGGAAGGGACGGAATGTCGGCATTTAAATTAATTCTTAAATTACGCCTGATTTTATTATTTCATTTCTATCTGTATTTTCGCGGTTTTTTTCGCTCCCTTTCTTGTGTGTTTTCCCACAACGTGGTTTTTTCTCTGAAAGCCTTCAGCCGAGGACTTTTTTCCCCTCAACCCCATCCTTTACTTTTTATTGTATTTAAAATTTTTTTTAATAATTTTTAATTCTGATTTTCCTTATGAAATATATGACTTCAGAGGTTAGGTGTAAGAGAAGCCCACATGGGCGTAGCCTCGCCGAATGTTGAATGTTGATTTCATGAATTATCCCATATAAGGGCACGGGGATAATCAGTTCTTATATTTTTCTGTAATAAATGTACGTCAAGTAGGCTTTCATAACTTGTAAACAGTAGAATAAATAGTATAAATAATGATAAGAAGTATATCGAGTTATTATGATCTTACGATGGAATTCTTTTTGCACTTAGGAAGACCAGATATATAGGATGATTGATATATTTTTAAATTAAATTAAGTTCTGTCATGCTTGACGGGGGGATTTTTCTAGTAATGATAATAATAATAAAACGATCTACAAATGAAGTCAGGATTACAACTGAGAAGTTGAAGCAAAGTAAAAACATCTTGCCCATCAAGATGAGGCGAATGTATGAAATATTCATGGTCAAATTCATCACCAAATGATTTTTCCAATTACAACGGTAAACTACCGCTATATATAAGCTAAATTAATAAATGGATGCAAAATTACTTTGCTGAGAGATAAAAGCCATTTATTTTTATTCCTTAAATGAGGGATAAAATGTGAAATACACATTAATTTTAGATTGAGGGGACGCTCTCAGGACATTCCACTGTTTTTGCGTGTTCAAGAGCTCCTCATCACAGGAAATCCTTCGCAGAGAATTCTCTCGTTAGCATGAAAGGTCGTAAAACAGTCACGGTAATTATTCTCTTTTGATCCCAATCGATTACTGCGTTTCAGCATTATTTCGAATCAAAATTAACTTGCGAACTGAAAGTGACTAATGAATTCCTCTCTACGAAGCCTTACGGCCTTCCCTCTTCGTTATGACATTTTTAAATGGGATCCCATTAGCGGAAGCCGTGCGCACTATTTTCCTTTCTTTGAAAGGCAACTTTTTCATGAAGCGCAGCGAACATTTTTAACTCTTACTTTCCGAACAGAATCCATTTGTAAAGAATTTCGATCCGTCGCGTGTCATGCGAGATCCAATATGGCGAAGAAGCTATGAGACTAAAACTCTAACGATTATTCAAAAAAACACACAAAATAAATTTCGATTGGTAATATTTTCAATATTGATAGTTCAATTTGTTTTGATCTTCTTCTATGTACGAGTCTATATATCGTATATAAAGCAGAAATTCTATGGGTTTGTGGGTTTGTATGTTTGTCTGAGATTGGAGTCCACAACGTTTGTCCGATTTGCATCAAACTTTGCATACGTGTTCTCTAAGATCGGGAAAGAAGTGGTGTCACCTTTTTTTGATAATTGTGCTAGGTTTGAACCAAGATCGTTCAGATAGATTTCCATAAAAAATACATGTAAGTTTCGTTTTTATCGGTTCCAGACTTAATTTCAGTTGCAAAATTAAATTAGAAGAAATAGTCGTATATGAAGGATGTAATATGAAGAGGAGGAAATTATTCAGAGATCTTAACTATTACAGTCACGAAAAATTTGTAGTGATGAATCGCAGGGGCAACAAACATACGGTAGCACCGTAATGAACTAATGGAGATGAATGAGTAACTTTTTGTCTATCAATTTGGACTCTTGGCGTATTTTACGATTAGAACTAGAAGTTGAAAATCTTGCAAATTTGCACATTGACTTGAGACAAGTTTCATACGAACGAAATTCCATAAAGATTTACATTCTTATCCTTGACTGTAGATTTCGGTTTCGAACTTTGATTAAAAAATTTTGTTTTCGATAACCTGTCCCATTGGACTGAACTAAGATGCGAGATGTTATTTTCTCTTAAGTACAAATTGGTATAATACTATATTTAATCCTACTTCTATTCTCCCGTTGAGAATCAACGGGCACTTCAGCTAGTCAGCTGTATTCTCTGCCCCGACTATTTTATGCGACACATACTCTAATACATGTGGCAACCTATGACCCGCGGGTCACCAAGTGTCCAATTTGATAACTTCAAGTGACACAATCGAGTCCCGATGTTAAGGGGAGATTGTCATTGTGATGATGACAGCGACGAATATGTAATAGCGCAACGTAGGTGGAACCGAATGAGTGCGATTATAATGGATGAACAAATAATCAGAAAACAGGGATAATCCATACTTTCTTTTCAATTTCTTATGACCTTCATAATTACTTCGTAGAGAGATGTGAATAACGATCTGCAACTTTTAAGCATCTCCCCAAGCGACAAGGCATGCCCTTTAGAGAAGCAACGACAATGTTCATAAAGGATGTAAATAAACAATTCATTAACATCTGCACACAAATTCCAAATTCGTTGTATTGATTCGCTAAGAGTTTTCTTCGAATCTTTTTAGCGGGTTTAATTTCATTATAGTCATATTTCTGGTGCTACAAGAAAAGATATCACGCAAGTCCTGCTTTCTTCAGAACGCAAAAATACTCATTGCGGTGAATTATACAAAGTCGTGCACGGAATATCCGACTACGGATAAGCGGGAGTTCATTGTATACACATACATTGTATGTAAATAGTATATACTTCTATATACAGCCATTAGTACTTCTCAAAACCTCAAATGACGGTAAGGAAATAAGGTGCTCCGGCGCTCGGATTAGGCCCTTACAGAGTTGTAGAAATCTCGGTTTATTTCTCAAATAAATCAGATCGTCGCATCATTTTATTTAAGATAAGCTTTACTGGGCATATTAAGTTTTGGAATTTCAAATTACACTTCTTTTCTTCAGTTGATTGATTATATATACCACATTTTGATGTCACAAGTTTGGGGGACACAAAAATATGATCAGGAAAGTTTTACTTAAACGCAGTTTGCAAAGTGTTAGGTCAGAAGGCTGGTTGGATACTCATCCCCTCCACCATTAGCTACCAGGAGCTAAGAGAGGGAAATGAGGCTTACTAGGTTAGATGAGGAGTGAGGTAGATTGTCCTTGCTTTTCTTACTGAGCCAGAATGCTATACGCGTAACAAGTCCACGTAAGAGACACTAATCACTCTTATAGTAACTGTTTTGTAGCATTCCATAAGGAGAAACCTAAATGAATCGGCATCACTCATAGTAGTATTTGTTGTTCATTGTTAAAAGTGCTTCGACAGCTTAGGTAATTTCGAATTTAGGCTCCCACCGGGAATTGAACCCGGGACCGCTTTCACCGAAGTTGAACGCATTGCCCATTAGGCTATCCGGCAGCCCCATCATCACTCATATCTCAGTAACTTTCATATTATCCCAGCCATGGATAAGTATGGGACAAAATTAAACGAAAGATACATACTTCTA
This sequence comes from Ladona fulva, assembly GCA_000376725.2. Taxonomy (NCBI): domain Eukaryota; kingdom Metazoa; phylum Arthropoda; class Insecta; order Odonata; family Libellulidae; genus Ladona; species Ladona fulva. Next base: position 770,708 of record KZ308504.1, read on the forward strand.
AATCCTGAACTAAAGGAATGAAAAAGGAACAAAAAGTATTCCATTCATAAAGATATGATATCACTTTGATACACATGTTTACGACATCCTTTGTGTGCTATACCGATTTTACTATCTTATCCTTAACTTACATAGGTAACTTACTCTTAAACTCGCATGTTTCTTTAGGTCTATTATCTTCGAGATTAATTTGCATCATATTATTAACATGTATTAACGTTAAAAGTTGTTGCAATCGATTGATCGTAATTTTATAGCATGGAACATGTATTTTGCTACTTTTTACATTTATTTTTCCTTTGAATTATTATTTTGCATATATGTATTAGCTTTAGTTCTAGGTTCTAAATATATTACTGTATTTCCGTGATTTTACACCCCGCATCTCTGTTGTTGTTTTCCCACAACGTGGGGTTTTATTCGTCAACGTCAAGTAATGAAGATTATCCAAATCTTCATTCTTTATTTAAATTCGTAAAATAATTTTAAATGGGTTTATGTGGAAGGGTTCTCTATTCATGTCTAACGTCAAAAGATGGTATCAAATAAATGTATTTCCTGCTTGCTTTATGATTTCCAATTTGTGAATCCAAATTCTTAGTTTTGAGATGTGCCTTGTATAGTTCGGGAGAGAGTTTTCATTTCCTGTTTATTTCCACATTTCTCTTGGAATATATCTGATACATAACTCCTGAGTTATCAGATTCTCCTGAGCGAGGGATTTTACATTCATAATGCAAGAAGTGCGCGGGAATAAAACATTATCTCCTTCTTTTTTTAGTTTTGAAGAATTTCGTACTATGGAAATATTCTTTGGGAAAAGAGTCGATCCTTTTTCAAAAATTACTCTATTTCACGCGCGTAAATCCTAACGTGAGGTGTTTTCGCATCCCATTCGCAAATACAGACATTTTTCGTCACCAGAAATGTCACTCCGTGGGAAATGAAAGTTATTTTAGGTAACGATCACAAAGGTGTGGCAAATCTAGGTAGACCATTATTCCGGATGCGGCGGAATGTGGAGGCATCTTTTCACACGTCAAATGCAGCTTTCGTCATGTCTCAGCAGCTGAATATTCTTATTCTTATGGCGCAGGTAAACGTCGCGTCCATTAATTTCCTGATGTTGAAATTCCTTAGAACAAATATCGCCCACGTCGGATTTTCGCATTCACAATGAGTTCTTCCCAATACAGTGCGATCTGGAAAAGACTACGCTGACATGCAAACAGAGCCGCACCCAGCCTATCTGCCACACGGTTGTGAACGTAATTTTCCACCCCTTAAAATTAAATACCAAAACCATAGATTTCCTGATTTGCAGGTAAAAATTATTTTCTAAGACTTTGAAAATCCAGTGTTTCACTGCTTTGTTCCCCAGCTTACATTGGTCATAAAACATCAGTAACATTAATTATGCATATTCCGTATGCTAACATAGTGAATTGTCATTATGAGTTAATAGTTCACATTACTCTTGTTTATCATTATCTTGGCTGCAACAGTCTCAGAAAGTGTTAATAAAACACGTAAAGTTATTTGCAAATTAGGATAAACTCCGATCAAATCTCTAGTAAATATATATTCCGAAATCCGAAGAGGATTTATTGTTTGTACCGGAAAGTCTTTTAATGATTCCAATTCTTCGATTAAATCCACTGCGCAAATGTTCCTTTCTCGTCAAGAGTTATCCATAATTCTTTCCTCTAACTCTAGTCTTTCCTAGATAATTCGGGTGTATCACACAGAAAACAACAAATAATGTTGATCTAAGGCTTTCCTGGTGGATAGCTTGTAAAAAGGTTTCTCGGGTTTCCAATCAGGTGAGTTCAGGTAACATTGCTGTTGCCAACGTTTCGATGACAAACTCTGTCATCTTCCTCAGGGCTGCTCTGATGTGAACAAATAATGTTTTTGCTATAACAATGATGGTTGGCTACACTTCTCTAGCCGCCTGGGTGCCGTGCACCCCTTGCACCCATAGGACGGCTCGACTCTGCATACACATGTATATTGGAATAATGTAGTTGTCGTAGGAATCTGGAATTGCACTGAAATATACCTTGCTGATGTTATCTTATATTGATTGCCCAACTTACTTTCTTCCCTAGAGGAAATTTCAGATTTTCTTATCAATGTCGACATTTTCTTTCGCGGGAATAGGATGCGGGTTCGCCGGAATGGGATAGGGAAATCCAATTCTTTAAAAGTGAATCGAAGTATTGGAGTGCCTGAAATACTGCGAGATTGAACGGTATTTGTAGATCCTCGAGGACATTTCTACCAAAAGGAACTATTTATCTGAGTTTCACGCCGTTTTTGTTCTTCTGTCTTGGATTTCAAATATTTTGAAAAAATTGTATAAGACATTTCGCTGCCTGTAAAAAAAGGATTCGTAGTTGCTATAATATTGTGTAAGAAAGATGTTTTTATATATGTATAGGTATGCATATAAGGAAAAGGTTGAGGTATTTACTTTGCATATTGAGGTGTGCGCCATAAAACCCAAGGATGAACAGATGTGAAAAATAGTGACTTGACTGGGGCTCGAACCCTGATCTCCTAACCATTGAATTACCATAACGCGTCTCTTCTTTTCGCAACTGTTTATCCGTGGATTATACTAATAGCTTGAATAAATATTACAATCTTAAACTTTTAAGATTTTTAACCGTAGGCTGAAGTACCCACCATTGGCTGGGATGAAAATTAAGTTATTTAGAACTACATGTAATGTGCTACTCACTCTTGTGGGCTTGTATACATAAAATTTTACTTTCGTACAAAATTTTACTCTTCCGCTGAAATATACATGCCAGAACTTCGTTTCTTTGGGAAACCCTGTCTTTAGATTTCCTAACTTTTAATCAGATCAAATCACGTGTTTTACGTAGGATAATCCACCGTCAGTAGCAATAATTCGTCGTTTCCTTTTACTCGAATTTATAGATTAGAAAAAGTAACATATGAATGCTAAATGTATTATTCTGTAATTGTATATCACTGTGCTTAATTTGCATTGAATTACTAATGACCCTATTTCACCTACGGATTATAAGAGACGCGACTACAGTTGCAAATTTTCAAATCTGGAAAAATTTGACCAAAAATCCGTTCCTTTATACAAAGTTTTCGCGATTTCGATCTAAACACTGCATTTTTCGATAAGAAGAAGAATTTTCTTTGAATTTCCTTTTTAGTAACTTATATATGGAGTGCATAGAGTATTAAATGGCATCTCCTCGTTCAATTTCCTTTTTAGTAATTTATATATGGAGTGCATAAGGTAATAAATTATACCTTTCACATCCTTGTTACCTTTCCATCAACTCAATTTTGGGAACGCCCTTCCTTATTAAAAAGAAACCGCTAATATAAGTGGAAAACACTGTAAATGCTAGCAAAGGATACGCGCATTTAAGCTCTTTTTCTACGGAAGGAGGAAGCAGATTTTTTTATGAACACTTATGTGGCAATTGACGAACATCATGCCGGGAGTATACTGAATGACGTAGATAATTACTTAGCAACGATCAATCAGCGTCCCAACGGGACAAATTGTTGTTATTGAAGGCTATGTTAATGGCAGAATTAATTCGGAAAGGGACTGATACTCTGGTTATGAGATATGTTCACAAACTTATAAAAGACGTAAACAAATGATTGCAGGAACGGAAACTGTGGAGGATCATCAAACAAATAGGATACATCTACTCCTGCACAAAACCGAATTTTTCTCTGTCTTGACGGTTTCTGTTTTAATGGGGAAACTACAAATTTCAAAAGAGATATAGAATTCGTAACATCGCTCTCCGACCTCAATGCAGTAAGAATGAAAAACAGCATATCAAATCCAGAAGGAATGGACATTTAAAATATATCATTTTGGAGACTAAATATTTGCCTTTTTAAATGTGTTCATTATTCAGCAAATACAAAAGCAATCATAGACAATTTAACTCAACATTGGGAACAAAATCCTATTAAATGGTGGGAAAGATTTAAGAAATCTCCCTCCGTTTTATTCCACAAACAGAGGAAAACATCCCATTCAGCAAAACAAAACAAGCTCGAAAAAATGGAAACATAAATAAGAATCGAAAACTACTAACGGAAATCACTGCTTAGAATGTTGCACTATTAAGATTTCTCAATAACTTGAAAACAAAAACCAATGTTTTCATGACGATGATTTCGGAAGACGTGGCTAAATTGATTTCCAAGAACATCAAGCCCGCTGTCACCATAACCTAAAAACAGCTATTATAAATAGTAAGGATAAGTTATATGTTTTAGACCGGGGTGGTATGTATCAAATTGTGTGCAATTATTGTAATGATTGTGTATATATGGGTCAAACGGGTAGAAAGTTGACGGACAGGATGAATGAGCGCATGTGTGATTACTTGTAGGCTCAGCAAGAAAGAACAATCAAAATGTGGATACTGTGACCGAATTTCTTTTGACTGGGTGACTCCTATTTTTAGCGCAGTGACGGTTCCTCATCCGCCTTCTTAGACTCCTCCCTCCCCCTATTTCCATTCTACTTCACCACACTCCCCTTGTTTCCCTCCCATCTCCACTACATAACGTTTAAAAGTTTGGTTTCCTCTTTACCTGAAGACGACATGGAGCTTTGAAACCCTGTTCGTTTTAATTATTTGTCTTGTTTAAAAAGTTTAAATATTTATTACTCTTTGGACCATTGTGTTTTTATTCTATCGTCATATTCCCTTATGGTTTTATGATTCCTCAAGCTCTTCTTCCGCCCATTTATTACTGAAATATTTTCATTAACTTGTCATTCTAACATTTAGGNTACACAAACTTAGTAATTCTCAATTTTAATAACCCCTGGCTTTAATTTATGATAGAGAGTAAATTAAGGAAAACTGCACTGAAAGATAAGTGATGATAAACGCATGGTTCACAATTACAGTAGTCACAAGAGTATCTAATGGGAAGTTAAAATTGTTCATTGCTTTTATATACGTAACTAAGATTCGACTCTGGATGACTCCTAAGAACTTCCATAAGAAGTTCAAGTATAGTTCTTTTTTATCAGACTTTATTTCTTTTACAGAATTAATTGGTTCTAATAAACCGCTACAAGTACCTAAAGAATGAAAAATTTAATGTCGTTTCTTATTCTTGCACTGGAATATTGTTTTCCCTCCATAATTATGAGCGGTTTGATAAAATAGATGAATATTCGGTATAACTATGCGACCATGAAGAACCCATCCTCTTGACGACCAAGACGATTTATAAAGCCGAGCATTTTGTCACTGATAATGACCTCAAACTGTTGTCAAATAAGCATCAAAGAATGAGTTTCCAGTGCATCTAAACATAGCTCTACTGCCGATTTTCTTTCGTAGGGAACTTTATTTTTTTCCGTAGCTGCGAACTGAATTTTTTTTACTCAACGTACTATCCCAAGTTATTATTACCATATGTGGTAAATTAAAAATATATGCGCAATAATTTACAAAAATGGTTTTCTTTGAAAGATTATTCGAATTAATTTCAATTTCAGCCTCCGGTATGTTCACTCGAAGGCAAAAATGCAGCGAGGCAGATCCTCTTTAATATCCGCATCCCAAAACGAGCGTAGAGACAACATGTCTACGGAAGGCTAACAGGTGTTCCGCTCCAAAAAGCAGTGCAATGTCATCTAATTTATTTCTCAGCCGCGTGACCTGATTGTCACAGACAAGGTACGATAGCACGCCCAGAAATTTTAGGATGCCTATTACGTACTCTCAGGCAGACATTTTTTCTTTTAAAAACATAATAGAAAGAGAGTACTCCTCCGCAGTTCTATTTTTGGTACATAAAAATGAATTTTCGTAAGCAAATGTGTATACTGCAAACCTAACAGGAAATGGAATTTAAGCTGTTTCTTTCGGAAATGGGGCGTATCGCCACCACGAGTTTATGAGGATTTTAGGTGGTGTTATTGGAATTTATTCTTTCAGTTACTTATACGATATTATCGAGATTCTATAAAAACAATATAGAGGAACATCAATATCAAATGGCACCGTGAATTTTGCCGTTCGTTTAAAAACGAAAGGGTCTGTTGTATAGTTGGTTCGCGTAATTCTTGTCTGAAATATTCTATGAAACTGCGTAACAGAGGACTTACCGAAGACTAAATTACCTTTAAATACTTACAAATAGTGAATATTTAATCGATTTAAGTATCACTATAAGATGATTGTTACGGTGCGTTTATGTACCCTCATATTTGATATGTTCAAAATAATTTCCTTTGTCCGTAAATACATTTCTAATTTCCAAAAGGGTCTTAGAGTACCCCATGAATGAATTTAGTCCTTGCCTGGAGTGAAACATAACTAACTTCTCACCTTTTTTACGGAAAATAAACATTTCGCCATATTTTCAATATCGGGATGGACAAGAAAACTCCTTCTTGGTCGTAAGTTTGTCCCTACGATTTATATTTGTAACCACAAATGATAAAATTCCAGAAAGTTGCCTCTTCTTCGTCTAACATCAATTCTTACCAATACTTTGAAATAGGCCTAAATTTCCAATGTATTCATTTAGAAAAATGCATGAGCTCGAATTCAAAAATCGCTTTGTTCGTCAGGGAGACGGGTTTTTTACAACCACAAAATTCTCGTCCATTCTATCATAATACTCGCAATTTCAAATTGAAAACAATTTTCTACGAACAGATATAGTATTTTTATTCGATTTTCCTTCTTTTGTAGCTTTTGTCTATTTACTATCTAACTTTAATTATGTTTTACTTTAATTGAATATGTTGTAGTTTATCTCGAATTCAAAGGTGTTTTGATCGATTCATTTTTTTATTTGAATGTAGAACACCACCATGATGTCATGGTCGATTTAATCCTGTTTATCAAGGAAAATGTTTCAGCTTTCCAGTCATCAACTTACAAACATTTCTAATTCTTGCTCTAATTATTGTTCTGTGATTATAAAGTATTGAGACCAATTACTCGTCAGGTAAATCCATCTTTGCTTTCATAAGAATATTAGGAACAAGAGTAACAACTTTTTCAAATTTCACCGAAAACATTTCCAAATGAAGGCGGATAAAAATTGGAGTGTTGTACATTTATATACATTGCTCGATTGGTGCATTAGTCGAAAATCCACAAGGACAGACTCAATCCGGTTTTATCCGAGATTTATGGATCTTGATCGACGTCCGAGCAGCGCGAGAGGATGGTTACCAAAACATGATCTGAATTTTCCATCGCAGTATTTAGTCCAAAAAACCAAGGAAATTTATAGGTGTTAGTCAAGGTATATAGTTTGGTATCATTTATATTGTTGCCTTAATTGTTTAAAGTGGTGCGTTAGTTGTTTAACTCGGCGCGTTAGTTGTTTTTATTGTTGCGTTAGTTGTTTATATTGTTGCTTCAGTTGTTTATATTGTTTAAGAACGCTATGTGGTGTATCTAATTGAAATTATTACAGGAACGATAATAAAATGAAATTAAAGGAGTTCGTTCCAGTAGTAAATATATATCGATTCACTATCTCCAACTAACGTTTTGACTGAACATTATCAACCTTACAAACAACTAGCAGCCAATACGTGATTCTACAACAAGAAATTTCGCTGTGTAATAACACGCGTCCAAAAGCCGTGTTTCGACGGTCTGCAGAAGTTAGGGCGGAATTAGAAGACTCCTATCGTCTTCAACGAACTCATTTATTTCTTCCTCTCCCATTCAGTTCCTTCCATCGAAACTTTCTCCATCCACCTTCCGTCCAATTCCCCCATTTCCTGCTCGTTCAGTCCCAGCATTCACCCATCGCGGTCTCCCGAAATGTGAATTACTTTCCCACTTTTCCGTAAATGGCTCCTTCTCTTCGCCCACTGCTAAACTTGCAGTTTCCAAATTACACATCATGAGTTTTGTAAGCGCGAAGGAAGTATTGCACATGTAAGTGAAGTGAACGGAATTCTGTTTACCCACACCTGTAAACATTCTAATACCCAACATTAGACAACCAACACATTTTCGAATTTGACTCACTTTGGGTCCTTGAAAGAAATTGTTGTAAACTGGAAGGAAAATGGCGTAAGAATCGCGCGATAGCCGTAATGGATATCGCTAAATATTATTGTCCGTTCATATCAATCTGTTATCACAGTAAAATACCAACATAATGTCCTTGTAAAATATCAAGAGAGATTCATTTAGGTAATTCGTAAATAACTAAGTAATTAGAGAATGTACACAAACTTAGTAATTCTCAATTTTAATAACCCCTGGCTTTAATTTATGATAGAGAGTAAATTAAGGAAAACTGCACTGAAAGATAAGTGATGATAAACGCATGGTTCACATGTTTGATGTTAGACGAAGAAATAAAAGAGAAAAATTCTGCCGTAGCCGGGAATCGAACCTGGGTCTCCCACTTTCCGGGCATCCCTTATCTGCTTCATCGTTCCGGCCCTTAAGAAGTCTGGTATGATGGTGAGGTGTCATCTTCGATGTCCCGCGTTTGCGCAGGAGTTGGTGCATCTTTGATGGATCCTCCAGAATACATCCTCCACCTGATCCTGAACATGATGGGACTCCTGGGGAGGATCCTCCGGAGTCCCATCATAGCCTAAGGAACTGAAAGGGAACTTCTTTCCTGGTTGCTTAGAGGACAGAGCACCGACAGGAAAGTGGGAGACCGGGGTTTGATTCCCGGCTACGGCAGACTTTTTCTCTTTCATTTCTTGATTGTATAAAACTTAAAAAATGAAATACCAACACTTAAGAGGTTTATTTGTCTATATCTATGTTTTTACCCTGCAAGCCGCCTTTCGGCGTGTGGCAGGGGGTGCATGCACCATGATTCTATTTCCCTAATCGATTATTTTCGCGTATCGTTCGCGGAAAGAATGAGTTCTTGAATCTATTCGTTCTGGCATCTATTTCTCTGATCTTTCTCGCATTATCGGAACGGCCTATGTAGCATGGTGAACGCATTATATCCGCTACATCATCTCTAAACGTGCTTTCTCTGAATTTAANAAAAGGAACTATTTATCTGAGTTTCACGCCGTTTTTGTTCTTCTGTCTTGGATTTCAAATATTTTGAAAAAATTGTATAAGACATTTCGCTGCCTGTAAAAAAAGGATTCGTAGTTGCTATAATATTGTGTAAGAAAGATGTTTTTATATATGTATAGGTATGCATATAAGGAAAAGGTTGAGGTATTTACTTTGCATATTGAGGTGTGCGCCATAAAACCCAAGGATGAACAGATGTGAAAAATAGTGACTTGACTGGGGCTCGAACCCTGATCTCCTAACCATTGAATTACCATAACGCGTCTCTTCTTTTCGCAACTGTTTATCCGTGGATTATACTAATAGCTTGAATAAATATTACAATCTTAAACTTTTAAGATTTTTAACCGTAGGCTGAAGTACCCACCATTGGCTGGGATGAAAATTAAGTTATTTAGAACTACATGTAATGTGCTACTCACTCTTGTGGGCTTGTATACATAAAATTTTACTTTCGTACAAAATTTTACTCTTCCGCTGAAATATACATGCCAGAACTTCGTTTCTTTGGGAAACCCTGTCTTTAGATTTCCTAACTTTTAATCAGATCAAATCACGTGTTTTACGTAGGATAATCCACCGTCAGTAGCAATAACTCTTCGTTTCCTTTTACTCGAATTTATAGATTAGAAAAAGTAACATATGAATGCTAAATGTATTATTCTGTAATTGTATATCACTGTGCTTAATTTGCATTGAATTACTAATGACCCTATTTCACCTACGGATTATAAGAGACGCGACTACAGTTGCAAATTTTCAAATCTGGAAAAATTTGACCGAAAATCCGTTCCTTTATACAAAGTTTTCGCGATTTCGATCTAAACACTGCATTTTTCGATAAGAAGAAGAATTTTCTTTGAATTTCCTTTAGTAACTTATATATGGAGTGCATAGAGTATTAAATGGCATCTCCTCGTTCAATTTCCTTTTTAGTAATTTATATATGGAGTGCATAAGGTAATAAATTATACCTTTCACATCCTTGTTACCTTTCCATCAACTCAATTTTGGGAACGCCCTTCCTTATTAAAAAGAAACCGCTAATATAAGTGGAAAACACTGTAAATGCTAGCAAAGGATACGCGCATTTAAGCTCTTTTTCTACGGAAGGAAGAAGCAGATTTTGTTATGAACACTTATGTGGCAATTGACGAACATCATGCCGGGAGTATACTGAATGACGTAGATAATTACTTAGCAACGATCAATCAGCGTCCCAACGGGACAAATTGTTGTTATTGAAGGCTATGTTAATGGCAGAATTAATTCGGAAAGGGACTGATACTCTGGTTATGAGATATGTTCACAAACTTATAAAAGACGTAAACAAATGATTGCAGGAACGGAAACTGTGGAGGATCATCAAACAAATAGGATACATCTACTCCTGCACAAAACCGAATTTTTCTCTGTCTTGACGGTTTCTGTTTTAATGGGGAAACTACAAATTTCAAAAGAGATATAGAATTCGTAACATCGCTCTCCGACCTCAATGCAGTAAGAATGAAAAACAGCATATCAAATCCAGAAGGAATGGACATTTAAAATATATCATTTTGGAGACTAAATATTTGCCTTTTTAAATGTGTTCATTATTCAGCAAATACAAAAGCAATCATAGACAATTTAACTCAACATTGGGAACAAAATCCTATTAAATGGTGGGAAAGATTTAAGAAATCTCCCTCCGTTTTATTCCACAAACAGAGGAAAACATCCCATTCAGCAAAACAAAACAAACTCGAAAAAATGGAAACATAAATAAGAATCGAAAACTACTAACGGAAATCACTGCTTGGAATGTTACACTATTAAGTTTTCTCAATAACTTGAAAACAAAAACCAATGTTTTCATGACGATGATTTCGGAAGACGTGGCTGAATTGATTTCCAAGAACATCAAGCCCGCTGTCACCATAACCTAAAAACAGCTATTATAAATAGTAAGGATAAGTTATATGTTTTAGACCGGGGTGGTATGTATCAAATTGTGTGCAATTATTGTAATGATTGTGTATATATGGGTCAAACGGGTAGAAAGTTGACGGACAGGATGAATGAGCGCATGTGTGATTACTTGTAGGCTCAGCAAGAAAGAACAATCAAAATGTGGATACTGTGACCGAATTTCTTTTGACTGGGTGACTCCTATTTTTAGCGCAGTGACGGTTCCTCATCCGCCTTCTTAGACTCCTCCCTCCCCCTATTTCCATTCTACTTCACCACACTCCCCTTGTTTCCCTCCCATCTCCACTACATAACGTTTAAAAGTTTGGTTTCCTCTTTACCTGAAGACGACATGGAGCTTTGAAACCCTGTTCGTTTTAATTATTTGTCTTGTTTAAAAAGTTTAAATATTTATTACTCTTTGGACCATTGTGTTTTTATTCTATCGTCATATTCCCTTATGGTTTTATGATTCCTCAAGCTCTTCTTCCGCCCATTTATTACTGAAATATTTTCATTAACTTGTCATTCTAACATTTAGGTATTCCAGTCATAAACTTTTCCTTACAAAATGAACTATTAACTTCTCTTTTCCCACTCTTTTCACTACCACTGATATCTAGTTTGTCTCTTCAGAATCCTCGTACAGCGTAATTTATCTTATGCAGGATAAACTCCGATCAAATCTCTAGTAAATATACGCCATATGATCAATGTTTTATGAAGAGAAGCTAAAGAACCTGGTGACAAAATTCATTCAATTTTTAATATATGACTGAATTTTTAAACTAATATTAATGTGAATAGAAATGTATTGCTCTCTTCGTACGTTTAGGAACTAGTAGGAGCGAGTCCCACTACATTTAGGAGCTAATGTAATTTAGTAGGCTACAACGTTTAGTTATATAATAAGAACTAATGTAATTTGGTAAGCTACTACGTTTAGAAATATAGTAAGATTTAGTTACAAAGTTTCATAATATAATAAGAGTTAATGTAATTTAGTAGCCTGCTAGGTTTGGTAGTAGCCTACTAAAGACTATACTTAGGATAAAAGGCTATAATTATAGCCGATGTAATGAAGTTGGCCACTACGTTTAGCAGTATATAATAAGAGCTAGTGTAATTTAGTAAGCTACTATATTTTGGAGCAAATGCTACTACGTTTTCTTCCTGTCTGTCTGTATAGCAATCATCCCATGGCTAGTTAGATCTTACACCTCTCCACCATTCGCTAACAAACGTTTTGGAAAGGTTATATGACAATTACACAATGAGTGAGAATGTTTATCCATACTCTCTCCATTGAGCCAAGTTGCGATAAGAGGAAAAGTCTGGGAAAGGGCAGTATAATGAGTCTTTCGGTGACATTTTTCATAGAATTCAATAATTTGTGGATGAATCCATTATTCAGCATCACTCTATCATCTAGAGTTGCCAAATCCTAAAAAGTTGATTCCGGGAGTTGCCAATTCCAAGCGCAGTATATTCCGGTAGACTATTAAAAGAATGACTTAAACTACCACAGGATATATAGTATTAGTTACTATAATAGTTAGCGAGTTGTTATAAAAAACATAAGTGTGCAATTTGATCACAATGATACTAGCTCTACCGATGTGTAATTTTGCATCATTGAACGCTTTTGCCGTAAAAGGATGATACAAAATAGCTGACGACATCTTTGTATAAAAAAATACATTCCCAATTATCTTGAGACGAAAAATAATTTTGATAACGCGGGAGGAATGTAATATAAAAAATATAAAATTTAATATGTGGCGATAAGTTGCAAAATTCGGTAAGTTAGCATACGAACTATAAGGCGCACCTAGCAGAGTAAAAGTAGCAGAAAAACCTCTCAATCTGCGAGGCGGGTTTAACGAATTATTAAATTAACAGAAGTCTACCGGCGAATCCGAGAGAATTGAAAACCCTCGTCTCACGTCAGTAGCATTCAGATCATTAACCATAGGTTCTTTTTCCTCTACCTTGTAACAAACGACAAATGAAAAACATTTCACCCATCAAGATAGGGTTGCAAGAACAGATTTCTTCTTATAAAAATAACAAGTTTATGAAATTGCAGCAGTCACCAGTGTAATGAGCCGGAGGTTCAGTTTCCTTAAAGAGAATTGTAGATGTAAATGAAATACCGGGCAGAGTTAATGTTAACATCAGTAAGGTAATCCGCCCGAGGGCCGGTTGGGATCTCATCCCTTCTACCGTCACCACTAAGAGGTAGGAGTGGGAAATGAGGCTTACTAGGCTAGATGAGGGGTGACGTAGTTTGCCCTTGCTATTCTCACTAAGCCAGAATGCTATGAGCAGAACAAGTCCACGTTAGAGAAGCATGATGGCTCTACCAGTAACACTTTTCGTAGCCTACCTTAATCGTAGTAACCTAAATTAATGCCACTATTAAGCAACGCCCATATCTCAGTAGCTTTCACACTATCGCAGCCATGAACAAGTCTGAGACAAATGTATATAAAAGATACATTTTCATCCATCCCGTACCAAAAGACAAATTATAAATATATAATTCATCAATACATAGTAGCAGGGCCAAAGTTAACAATGGAACCGTAACAGATTATCTCTTCCAGTAATCCATCCTTAATTGAATCCGGATCGCAGTTGATCGCTTTCTTTCATTAATTTCAAATCCACGACGCAATTCGTTGAGCGGTGCCTTCTTTTTCGCACCCTCTCTGTTCAATTGTTTCATTCGCATTCCATCGTATCGTATCGGGCAGCTCAAAAAGATTCGGTGAAAATTGGGCGGCGTTGAAGAGTAACACGCGATTATCGTCCTCAGGATTGCATCGCGGGTGATGAATTAATGCGACGAATAACGCGATCTGGAACTATTTTAGTAATCTCATATCCAACGGTGTTTCGAAGTTGATGAATGTTTGTCCTGTAAATCAATCTATTGTGGAATATTCGACGAATTTAATCACCGGCTAAACCAGACTTTCCTTTCCTGGTTCTAAACTTAGCATGCATAGTACGTATGCTAAGTTTAAAACCACGCCTTATTACGTACTCCTAGTAATACTTGTGTGGAGCTCCGTTATTTTGTTCTTTAAACGTCGTTATCTACGTGGCAATGAAGATAAACTGTGTAAATATTTAAACGAAAACAACTTCGTTCACTGATCGTTGCACACGTAAAACTTCATGGATATTTCATTTCTACAAGAATTTATTATTATCATATTTGGGTACATTACAGGGTTAGATGAAAGAAGAGAGTAACTATTCTCAATCGCCCCTGAAATAAAGTCTTTTATTATTATTATTATTCTATCTGCCACCCGGGTGCGAATATAATTTGCCGCCCCTTAAAAGTAAATTGCAAAAACCATTGATTTCCTGAATTGCAGGTGAAAATTATTTTCTAAGACTTTGAAAATCCAGTGTTTCACTGCTTTGTTCCCCAGCTTACATTGGTCACAAAACATCAGTAACAATTAATTATGCATATTCCGTATTCTGACATGACGGATTGACATTATGGGTTACTAATTCGGATTATTCTTGTTTATCATTAACTTGGCTGCAACAGTATCAAAAAGTGCTAATAAAACACGTAAAGTTATTTGCAAATTAGGATTATCTCCGATCAAATCTCTAGTAAATATACATTCCAAAACCTGAAGAGGATTTATTGTTTGTACCGGAAAGTCTTTTTAATGATTCCAATTCTTCGATTAAATCCTCTACACAAATTTTCCTTTCTCGTCAAGAGTTATCCATAATTCTTTCCTCTAACTCTAGTCTTTCCTAGATAATTCGGGTGTATCACACAAATAATGTTGTTGCTATAACAATAATGGTTGGCTACGCTTCTTTTGCCACCGTTTAGACGCCACCGCCCGGGTGCGGTGCACCCCTTGCACCCATAGGACTGCGCGGCTCTGCTAATAGTATCTCAACAAAACCATAAAAGTAATCGAAAAAAAGAAATTCGAAATATTCTACAAGTACGAAATCCGTGGCGGCGAAACAGTATTCTCAAATGGAAAGCAAAACCTGCAGGAAGTGATGTCTGTGAGTATTCCTTAGCATACGGAGAAGGCTTCCCATTCCAATCAAGAAGATGTATTGTTTGTATGAAGTGATTGATGAATCCGTACGTCCTTCTTAATTGCAGATGGATGGCGCGGTAATTGAGGCGAGAGCAATTACCCTAGGGTGACGAAAGTACGAGGTCAACGAGGAGATTAAATATGCAACGCTTTTGCAACACGAGAATTTTCATCTTCGACGGAAAACAATTTTTTGCGATTCGTTTTATTGCATGAACAGAATTAATTACAAGGGTACATGAACAGATTAATTAATCCAAGGGAATGCAATCTCAGGTGAATAAAACGGCCAAAGCGGACCTTATGTTTATTATTGTCACGCATGAGACGTAATTCAGGCCTTTTCACATTGAAATTCATAGTTCAATCAGTATTTTATACTTGTTTTTAAACCCTCCGTCAATAGCACGTGGCAGTGGTCGTAAAAACATTGTAAATCCCATCGCATCCTATTTGCTTCTCTAATACTACGCGGAAAAAACGACCAGAAGTAACTATCGGTCCTGACACTGTTTTTTCCATTTATTACCACGGAAAGATACTAGAGAGGGTATCAATTGAAGTAGTAGTATTATTTTCAAAAGTGCTTCGACAGCTGAGATCATTTATCACGTATGCCCCCACCGGGAGTCGAACCTGGGACCTCTTTCATCATAGGCGAACGCTTTGCCCAGTTGGCTAGAGAGGGTTTCGATTGTAATAATTTAGTGAATGCAGAGGAAATGGAAGGGTCAAATATTGAGAGGAGAGGGATTGCGAAAGAAAGTAATTGAAGATAGGGTGCTTTGGAAAAGACAGAGGGAAAGGTGAAGACAAAAGATAAATTATATCAACGGAGGGATAATGTACTAAGAAACAATAGAGGCGGCGTTCAGTTGGGAATTTTAAAGTACATACATAAACTTACTGGAAGGTGGAACACTGAGTAATCGCAATAAAATTCAGAGACATTGGCAATGTTTTGTGGAAATGCTCCATGTTCGAAGGAAAAGAGCCTTTGTACTTTTTCCATAGGATTTGAATACATACACGACCAGGTTTCAGCGAATGTTCGCCATCATCAGGTGATGACCTGATCACCTGACTCCCGGATAACCAACTGGGTAGAGCGTTCGCCTTTAGTGAAACAGTCCCGGGTTCGATTCCCGGTGGGGTCCATATATAATCTCAGCTTTTGAAGCATTTTTAAAAGCACTACATAATAACAATATTTGAGGATGTTCTAGAGTTCCTAATCGCTCTATCTTCGTGAATTATCGCGCAATCGATTTTGTAAACTCTGTAATAGAACTCCAGTATTATTCAATTTTTTGTCCCACGTTATAAAATTTGTAATTTGAGAATCATTCCTTCTCTTGTTCGCCGGAATGCATAAAAGTTAAAAATTAGCAAACCAGCTACCTCAGCGAATCCGCAGTGAGCGTAAAATAAGAGAAATTGCGAGGACAAATTGTTTTAGGGACTCATTTATTCCAATACGCCATCACAACTAGCTGAAGAAGTAGTTCGAACGCTCTGTGTTTATACACCCTGCCACATGGAAATCGGCATTCGGGATATTAACGTAGATGTATACGTAGTCAGAAAACAAATTGATTCGCTAAAAACGTAATTTGTATTCCACCAATTATCTAGAATTCCGAAGAAGACCGATTGTCCAATTTAATAACCGTTCTACAATTCCCGTGACAGAAATCCTCTCTTCGTAATACGAAGTAACCTCTTGCCCGGGTTTTTGTCCCTTTTTGCGTTTTATGACCCACATCTCCAAGATGATGAGTTATCCGGAAATACGGCCCTCTTACTTCTGAGACTATTGAGAATGGCCTTGGCAGTGGGTAGGGTCAAGAGGACATTCATTGCCTAATCCTTCTTCTCATCCTATCGAGCATTGTGTTACGCTTGTATCAGATTAATGTCCCCTATATATGTAGTTGGTTGTATTCAATTTTTTATTTTCTTAGTGTAGCATTATTATTTTTATATCTTCAGAGGTTAAGAGAGGCTAGTATGGCCAAACCTCACCGAAGGAGTAAAGTAATAATCATATAATGATAATAATAAAGTAACAACAATAAAAATAAAGTGATAACAATATTATAGCGATAATCTTATACCATAAAGCGGTGTGTATGTTTGTCCGCCTAAGAATCGAGATCCAGAACTCGCACGGCTTTCAAACTTTCGAGGTTTATAAATATCTTCCCAGATTATAAGAAAAGGTATTTTGCACTAGCAAAAGCGCCAAAGGCTTATAGGTTATGAAATATTAAATCACTCCTACATTTTAGGTACAGTGTGAAGGGCTCTAAGGTCACGATGACGGTTTACAGGAACCCTCTTCGGTAGACATCAGCTGGTATAAAAAGTAAACGGAAAGATGGCGGAAGTAATAGGGGTATGGAAAAAGAATATCAACTTTCAATTTTTAGTCAACCCCTTACAGCAACTTAAAACGTTACCTTGATATTTAAAACGAAACTATAAAATTTGATTTTTGTAATTTTGTCAAATCTTAGGTCCTTCGCACAAACTGAAAATCTAACGTATTAAATTGTTCAATATTTTCCACTAGTCATCTTCTAAATACCCAACTTTAGAGTTCTACTAGAATTCCATACTCGAAAGAATGATTTTTTTCGTCCACCTGTAGGAGTAGGTTGCGCCCAGCCTATCTGCCGCCTTATTACAAACATAGTTTGCCGCTCTAATGATTAAATACCAAATTTGTACTATTTCTAATTTGCTAGTAAAACTCATCTTAAAAGACATTGAAAAACTGGTGCTTTAAGGCTTCTTTTCTCTGCTTGTATAATATCTTTTCTCGCAACTAAATATTATTCTGGCTGTTTACATCTGAACTAATGTCTTCTGACTTGTCTTGGCTATTTATTAAGTGAAGATACTTTAATGAAGATACATCCTCTAGCCTGTGCCATTGGAAAAACATTTTACGTTAACGTTGGCCCATCAAAATAAATATTAATACACACAACACCTACAAAAATGTCTTCGTCATACTTTCTGATTCATCCAATATTTTCCCAGCCCTCAAATATTCGCGTCCTCCCTATAGATGGCCACTATCTTGGTTCTATAAAGCAATTAAAAGAATAAATACCTTATCTCAACATAATCGATTTGCTGATCACGAATCCAATCATCGTCCATCTGCGATATGATTTACTAATGAGATAAGTGTTATTGAATTTTAGTGAAACCAATGTTGCCAAATGATTTATTGCGGTATAATTTTTACATGCCGATAACAGTAAAAGCTCTAGAAATATTACTTTTACAATTATCTTTCTCGTGGTTCTCTCTTTCTAGCATAGTTTAGGTTGCATTTAATTAATTCAACATTCTTTTTCGCTCTCACTACATACTGGTGAATAATTTGAACGTTGTGTGTGGTGTGTTTCTTAACATAAAAATCGAAAAAAGTGAAGAATAACGCTACCACATATGAAATAATAACCACAGAAATTTTTTTCAGCTAACATAGAGAGTTTAGGACAACACAAGGTTAAATATACTGTTTGTTTTAACCTTGTGTTAGAATGTTGTTCTACGAAGTGAAGGCAGAGTGATTGATTTTGAATTTAGAACATTTTAATGTATAGAATTGAAGACGGTTTTCAATGAATTTTACAGATTTAAGCAATTCGAATCAAGTAATACACATTCTTTAATATCATCATTTTACTTGTTCATCTATAGCTTCTGTCAGTGTTTGAATGACCAGAACCTTTTGCTATTTCAGCCGATAAGGCTTACCAATTTACACACTGTGATTACAAATTCCCGTTAAACCAAGGGAAAAAAATACCTAAAGCTTTTACTGTTATCGGAATTAAGATTTGATTGATTTTCCCAATTTCAACAAGTATATCTCAGAAATAACCTGATTTGCAGATGACCGTGGTTGAATTCGCGATCGACGAATGACATCTATAAAACTAAGCCATTTTTTCTTTCCTTGGGTTCTTCGTACCAAAATGGTGTCCATCGCAAGTTGAAAGATGGAAAATCTCACTAAAAAATCATCACCTCGTGATGAGAAGGAGATAGAGATCTTCATCTCATTTTGAAACCCTAAGTTTAAAACGTGAATAACTACTGACCTCATTTCCAAGATCCGAAGCAAAGTTCATGCCCTCAGCGCCCGTTGGACAATATTTGCATGAAAGAGATCCTCTATGCATAATTAGTGCAGAAAGGTTAATTCTCCCCATCCCTAATATCTGTCCTGGGAATGGATAATTTTCGCTTCCCGCGCTATGAGTCCTAAGGCCATTACTTTAGCTGGCTTTATCCGTCCCTAGGGATTAAGTCCATCCACGCTTTAATACTTGTAACAGAGCCAATGGTGCCCGCCTTCGCAATTCATTTCATGAACCCTCCCTTTTCCTATGAGGAAGGCGTCATTTTAGGAAGTACCACTGCTTCAAAAAGAATCACGCAATGAAGACACACCCACACAATACCTTATGTAATGGCCGACAAAGAGAACCTCGCAGCCTTCACGTAGAGCTTCCTTCCCCATCAAAAGCATCGACCTCTCAGAAGTTATAAGATTCGGTTTATTTTAAATCGTACTCGAGTAAACTTTAGCCAGGAAAGATATTGATAACATAAACGCGTGATGTATGAATTCGAAAACACGAGGGCGATTGAATGCAGATGCCCCCGGTTACGTGTTCGTTTGATGATGAGAGTGAAATCCGAGTCTCAAAAGAATGGTGCTCCAAGAACCCATTCATGCCCCGCAGAGCTCCTCTTAGCGCTTTGCTTTTGGAGTAACGCTCTTCTTTTTTTTTCGATATGCGCGTCATCGAAAAGAAGGCGGCCATTCTCCCCGATCAACCCACCAGACGACTGAAGTGGTGATTTCATGAATTACATCATCGAAAAGTCTGAACACGAAAATGTTTTTAACCTAAAATGTTTCCTCGATTCATGAAATGCGCTACTTTGCTGCTATACTACAGACTGCTATACTACAGACTGCTATGCTATAGACTGATATACTAATAAGACAAAATCGATTTGCACATGGAATACACAGAAAATCATTCCGAAATACATATCATTCTTGCGTAAATAATTATTTTGCGTATGGATTACAAATCTATGTATACAAAGCAGAAATTCTGTGGGGTTGTTAGTGTGTGTTTGTTTGTGTGTTTGTCTAAGATTGGAGTGTACGCCATTTGTCCAATTAGCTTCAAACTTTGCATACGTGTTCTCTGAGACTCGAAAGGAAGTGCTGTTGCCTTTTCATTCGATAACTTCACTGGGTTTGAACCAAGATCGTTCTGATAGATTTCCATAAGAAATACATGTAAAGTTTACTTTTATCGATTACAGACTTTATTTCTTTTGCAAAATTAAATTAGACCCGTCCTCCTGACGACCAATGCGTTTGTTGTTTCCGAACTCGTGCATTTTCCCATAAGAATGCGTTGTGCATTTAGGCCCATTTAGATGCAATGGCAAGAAATGACGATATGAAGAGGAGGAAATTATTCAGAGATTTTAACTATTACAGTCACGAACAATTTGTAGGGATGAATCGCAGAGGCAACAAACATACGTAGCACCGTAATGAATTAATGGAGATGGATGAGCAACTTTTTGTCTATCAATTTAGACTTTTGATATATTTTACGATTAAAATTAAGGGAATTCCATGAAAATTCACATTCTTCTTGTTGATTGTAGATTCCGGTTTCGAACTATGAGAAATTTGGTTATATAAAAGAGCCGGAATATAACATGATAGTAGCTAAAAGTTCATAATAAGACTGCCGAATAGGCAACGCGACAGAATTCTTAGTGACCGTGGCGCTCAGCCGGGCCACGCCGCGGGATCGAAAAAGCCATCGCAATCCCAGGGTAGCAGGTGAATCGAAACAGTTTCTTCACAGTCTATATTTAGAAACCTTAGATATTGACGGGGTATAAGAGACTTGATAGTTTGGCGCCGTTTTCCTTATTGCTTTCCTCACTTTATCTCAAAAATTAGCCAAAAAAGGTGTCCGCCATTTTGTTGCGTAAAATGAGCAGAGATCCATATTTGAGCACAAAACTATAACGAATCAAAAGATCAGAAACCATACTAAAATATAGCATAATCGATTTTTGCATCAGTTTCCTTTAATTACGCCTGCACCGTAGCAAATTTGAAAGTTTTTCAGAAAAATCCGAGAACATTATTTTCTGTGAAAATTGCCCAAGTTTGACACCCTGTATCTTTTTGACGCGTACAAATAACGAAGAATAAAAGACAGAACAACAAAATTCAATATTTTCTAAATACCTATGCGAAGTTTCACGTTCCTCACTCTAAGAAACCATTTTTGGCCTCTTGGCCAGCTTTTTTCGATTCTAGCCCACTGTGCGTTATTTCGAGTTGACCTTTGCCGTCGAACGAATTAATACAAATTTTAAGTTGTAGGAGAAGGAAAGGACCAATGCTGCCCCCTATTGTCTATTTCTTTTGTTTCGTAGACCTCCAAATATTGCGCTCTCTCATACATTGAGACTTTATTTGAATTTCATGTAATATTAAGTAGACACAATTAATTACGACAATTTTAGTACTAAAATGCTTTAATCGGTTAAAAAAATAGGCAAATGTAAAAATACTACAGAAAAAACGGTTGAATACTGCATTGATTCGGACGAACATTTATATTAACAAAACCCTTCGGATTATTCCGCGAACCCCAGGGATCCGAAGGGGTCGGATTATTTTGCGGATCCTAGTTTAGGAGCCGCTGACATAGGCGACTAATGCCCTTATTTAAAGAAGGTTACTTCCTAGCCGTATTCATCAAGTTACATCGAAATATTGGTACTTGATAAGTGAACTGCATAGCATCAAATACGGTGAATAGCGGAATTCTGGTCTCTGAATTTGTGTCTACTGTAGGAAGATTTTTCACAGACGGTTCGCTACCGACGTTTTTGCTACAAAGGTTTTTCTGCCAAAGTTTTCGCTGCAGAGATTTTTTGCTATAGAAAATATTCACAGCAATGAGATATCTCTATAGAAAATCTTCTCTACAAAGACTTTTCGCTACAGAAATGTTTCGCTACAGTTTTCGCTACCATAAATTTTCCCTGCAAATAATTTTTTGCTATTAAAAATTTTCCGTGGCGAAAATGATTCTTAGCAAAAACTTCGGGTAGTGAAACTGCTATTGTATCGAAAATTTATTCGTCGCAAATCTACCGCAGCGAATCTTCCGGATCCCTTGAATTTAGATTAGGCATTTTCACTTGTCTTTTCGTAGCGATATATATCATAAAAATATAAAATCTTCTCTTTTTTATTTAAGCTGTCATAGAAACATTTTTATCTGAACGGAAGTTTAAGATTTGATCTACTAAGCAAATTGAAGTTGAAATCAGGCAAAACTCTATTTTTGTCGTAATATCTACCCTTCCGGGGGCTTATGCTTTACTTGGAGAACTTCTCATCCCAATGCCGAATAACGCTAAAAAATTCAAAAAGAAACTAAAAAGGTTGTAAAATATTGTTTGTGTTTATTACAGCCATTTTTAAATTCATCTATAAAATTATATATATTTTCTAAGTTAATGAACTATGTATGATTTTAAATTGTTGTATGACTATGTTGTATTTACTGTAATTATGTAATTATTGTTAATTCTGTACTGTCCACGGGTGGTTTTTGGAGGGGTTTTCCTCCCGTCTTTGGGCAAATGCCGGACAGATCTCGTAATTATTTCTCTTACTTTTCCTTGACCGTTGCCACCTGGTCCTCCGACCAAATTACAACCTTTTATTATGAAATAAATTAAACAAATTAAGTATGCGGAGGCGTTGCGATAAATCTGGAGGCGCAGAAAATATTGGTAACCTCTATCGATAAAAAAAGAGGCCCCTTCATCTCGAAAGTGCTGCAATTCGGGGGCAGCGGGGGCCTCTCAACACGTCACTGGATGAATGCATATTTTAGCCTCAGGACGGAATTTTAAAATATTTATTTCGCATCCTGGAAACGCCGGACTTCTTTCAGACAGTCACAGTCTACGTGAGAAAGAAGGATGCTTATTATTATTTATAGGATGATTATATTATTTATTGAATATAAGATATCTCAGAAAGTATAACTGTCGTGAAATAAATGTTCGCCTCGCATACTTTCCAAACTCTAACGCGAATTAGAAAAACGTCCGTCGTCCCGTCAAAAGCAGGAAAAATCTTCCCTTCGGAATATTTCCGTGTAAGACGCCGTGCTATAAATAACCTGTTAAAAGCACGCAATTGAAGCTTTCAGCGGGCCGTTCTTCATGGATGCTGCTAGAGTTCGGGTGGAGAGGGGTTCTTTTCCCTCAAGGATTCCTTTTTATGTGTCACATTCCGCGGAGAGGTCCATGGCAGCTAAACAAAGCCTTTGGAACGCTCAGCATTGACGCCACGCATGAAGGAAGAAACGCGGGGTATGAAACTAAAGACCGAAAAACACAGCGTCACTCTGCTGAAAAAAATAACATTTGCTTCGTTCCTTTCTTGAAGTGCCGAGTAAAAGACCCCATAAATTGGAAATTTTAAATGAGAATACTTTTTATATTTTTCAACAAAATATTAATTACCCAAATAATATAATATAGTGATAGGAATATTAATCGGANAACCTCGCCAAAGATGACGCTCATACAAAGTAGTATCGGAAGTTATTTGAGTTTCGGAATCAGAGAGTTTGAAAACTATTAAAAAACGATTCTTTGGAATTTTTAGTTTAAAACTCTATTTACCATTTCTGGTACTTATGATAAATACTTAATAATTGAACTATCCCCAAAATTAAAATCGATAAATCTTAATTTCCCCTAAATATGGCGTTTCATTTGAATTTATCTCACTTTATCTTGTGTGAAAAAACAGAGTTCTCTAGTTTATGCATGATTCTCGAAATTTTCATTAAGTTCGTTATTCCTGTTTTGTTTCCGTCAGAAATAAAAATTGTATTATAAATCTCTTTTTAAACAGTTAATTAATCGTTGAATGGTAATTTATTATTCAATGTTTTTCTAAAACGAAACGTATCATGTCTAATTCACCTCCATGTTAATTTTTATGATATCTTAGCTAAGTAAGAAACAATGCATTTAAGCTCTGAACTATTCCTTCGTTATAACTTCAGATAAGCCATAATCCCTTGAAAATTATTTAATCCCTCAAAGTAAACAATTCTTTCCATTTTAAGCGACGTTGGATTAATAATTTCAGCTTAAGAGTACTGCAGGAAAAAATATTCGTAAGTGGTCCTTATTAGTACCACCGATTTTTTGAGGAATTTAAACACTTCGGTCTCGTAAGTGACCGGTAGCTCCTATATGGACCCTTTTTAGTTATAAATAATTCTTTTGCAGTATTAATATTTCCATACCGCCCGTGGAGTTTTGCCCTATAAAGGGTTAACAGAATAAAATTAACTCAGATTGTTGTTCTGAATTTCAGGATTTGAATATGATATCTAATTGATATTAATAAGTAAATTGACCTCTTTATTGTTTAAACTTTACCAGTTGCTTCTATAAAAAGGGTATCCTATTCTAGCTTATAAGCTTCTGTATTATTACTAATATTTTTCTGTGTAATATTATTTTTATAAATATACTTTGTTTATTAAGTATTAGCTTCCCGAACACATATAAACAAAAGATAATGAATTTTATTATTGAAAGAACCGGAATAGGTTTTATCGTAATTGGGAGTTTAAAGTAGTACCGCGAATTGTATCGGATTCGGTATAATTTTGATACAGTCCCGGTACTATTACCACGTGCGAACCGGGAAAATGCGCGAAGTGAGAAAGTTGCAACTACGTGTTCTGGGAAGATAAAGAAATCCTAAATCCTTCAGTGTCCTGAAGTGAGTCACCTATCTCACTGATTCGTTACGGGTCTCTTTTCCCATGAAATCCTACGGAAATGGTAAAAATGTAAACGTACAAACCACTCAAAAACGGTACATTGTTTCGATTCCTTTGTTGAAACCTAAAATATAAAACCGACTACAACAATTGATAGTTGTTATACCATTGTTATAGTCGGGTCTTTCTTTTCCATAAAAGGACACTTCAAACAACAAGAAGATGGCTGAAATTATAAACTGTTTTCACTCCATTGTTGAAACGTAAAGCTAAGTTCAACAATCGGATAGCTTTCTTACCTCATTGTTGAAGTCGGGTCTACGTTAACACCAGAGGTTGCTGAAAACTCCCAGAAAATGGCTCAAACGATACATTGTCTCAGTAAGTACCATGCATATGTTTATACCACGCATACATATTTTTATTCCATTGCTGAAACATTAATCTGACTTCAACAATTGATAGCTTTCAC
Organism: Ladona fulva; assembly: GCA_000376725.2. NCBI lineage: Eukaryota > Metazoa > Arthropoda > Insecta > Odonata > Libellulidae > Ladona > Ladona fulva. The sequence continues at coordinate 796,215 of KZ308504.1, forward strand.
ATCATTGTTGAAGTCGGGTCTACGTTGAGATCACAGGTCACTTCAAACAAAAAGAAGATAGCTAAAAGGATAAATTGTTTTCTTTCCATTGTTGAAACACGAAACCTAAAACCGACTTTAACAATCGATAGCTATTACTTCATTGTTGAAGTAGAGTTTGCGTTACCATCAAAAATCGCTTCAAACGCCAAGAAGTGAAATTGAAATATTTGAGAAATGTTCGCTAATTTTTCGCCATTTAAGACCGTAAACATGATAAATCGATAACAGAAAAAAGTTTTAATTCTTTATCGTTCTTATAGTACTCGCTTAAACCTCGAAAAAATTATTTCTCATTCGAATATGCTGGAGAAACCTTCGGCGATGAAAACAAAATTATTGTGCATATATTATCGAAAACATTGTGAATATTTTGTCGTTGATTCTGCGACGATTGGAAAGATAAATTGTTTTCAGTAATTTATATTTATACACACACACACACACGCATATAGAGTATGGATGAAATCAGATTAGTAATCTCTAGGTCAAAAATCACAAATAAAATCACCCTTGCGCATCCCTCCATATTCAAATCTCTTTTCATCGTACATATTTTTCTCTGTCCATAAATGAAGAGCCCTTAACGTCTTTTCCAGGTTGTGCTGTCTCTACGTCACGTAAACACTTCAATAACCTCACCCTTTTGATGATTACTCTCTTCCTTTTCCCTCTTACACATGTGTCTCTCCTCCCATCGCTTCTGGTAATTCCCATCATGCATCTCTCTATGAATCTCCGTATTGACTTCAAACGCTGGCTTATTTTAGCTCTCTCATCGCCCATCTTTCACGGTTATAATTAAAGTACGCATTGGTAACAGATAGATACCAAATAATTTCCTTTTGCTTAAATAGAGGAGGCTTTTTCAAAATGTTTACGTTTCTCTCCGAATCGCTCTGCTCCAACGTCACTCATCTATTTATTTCCTTCGTTACCCGCCCGCTATTGATGATAAGTGATCCAAAATATACATCCCGATGAATATTTTTCGGTTCTCTTTTGAATTGAGCGAAATCCGTTGAACTTGACATCCCTTAAACTTTCTATCTTGGCTTAATTTTCGAAACATTCCATTCATCCATACCTTTTGATCTTTATTTTTCTTCAAAAGTCTCCTTGGTTACGTGCAAACAGCGGTTCGTCGTTAATAAAACAGAAGAGATGTCTCAGAATCTGAGATTCTCTTTCCAGTCCCAACGTGAGCGTTTTTTTTTACTCTTCCTCCCTTTCGGAAATTAAATTTCAAATCTCCACTTTCTTCCGTACATATTTATGCGCTTGGTGACCTTTAAATTCGATGAAATACGTGCGGTCTCACTGCCAATTCGTTTTCTCCCCATTTCGCTAGATTTACAATAAAATTAGCTAAAAAGCCGATAAACTCAGATGTGTATAGAAGAAACGTCATTGAACCAAAAACCCTAATGGCGATGCTTGGGAGGAATTAAAAAGCAGATTCGGAAAACCAAATTATAAGGCAAAAGGAGATCATTAACATAAATTAAGGAAGCAAAGGACAGATGTAGCTAATACTCATTTATCATTCGAGGAATAAAAGACTGGAAGTCGTTGCTTAAAGAAGCTCATAAACCCTTCTCAAGGCATGATTCTCGAAATTTTCATTAAGTTCGTTATTCCTGTTTTGTTTCCGTCAGAAATAAAAATTGTATTATAAATCTCTTTTTAAACAGTTAATTAATCGTTGAATGGTAATTTATTATTCAATGTTTTTCTAAAACGAAACGTATCATGTCTAATTCACCTCCATGTTAATTTTTATGATATCTTAGCTAAGTAAGAAACAATGCATTTAAGCTCTGAACTATTCCTTCGTTATAACTTCAGATAAGCCATAATCCCTTGAAAATTATTTAATCCCTCAAAGTAAACAATTCTTTCCATTTTAAGCGACGTTGGATTAATAATTTCAGCTTAAGAGTACTGCAGGAAAAAATATTCGTAAGTGGTCCTTATTAGTACCACCGATTTTTTGAGGAATTTAAACACTTCGGTCTCGTAAGTGACCGGTAGCTCCTATATGGACCCTTTTTAGTTATAAATAATTCTTTTGCAGTATTAATATTTCCATACCGCCCCTGGAGTTTTGCCCTATAAAGGGTTAACAGAATAAAATTAACTCAGATTGTTGTTCTGAATTTCAGGATTTGAATATGATATCTAATTGATATTAATAAGTAAATTGACCTCTTTATTGTTTAAACTTTACCAGTTGCTTCTATAAAAAAGGTATCCTATTCTAGCTTATAAGCTTCTGTATTATTACTAATATTTTTCTGTGTAATATTATTTTTATAAATATACTTTGTTTATTAAGTATTAGCTTCCCGAACACATATAAACAAAAGATAATGAATTTTTATTATTGAAAGAACCGGAATAGGTTTTATCGTAATTGGGAGTTTAAAGTAGTACCGCGAATTGTATCGGATTCGGTATAATTTTGATACAGTCCCGGTACTATTACCACGTGCGAACCGGGAAAATGCGCGAAGTGAGAAAGTTGCAACTACGTGTTCTGGGAAGATAAAGAAATCCTAAATCCTTCAGTGTCCTGAAGTGAGTCACCTATCTCACTGATTCGTTACGGGTCTCTTTTCCCATGAAATCCTACGGAAATGGTAAAAATGTAAACGTACAAACCACTCAAAAACGGTACATTGTTTCGATTCCTTTGTTGAAACCTAAAATATAAAACCGACTACAACAATTGATAGTTGTTATACCATTGTTATAGTCGGGTCTTTCTTTTCCATAAAAGGACACTTCAAACAACAAGAAGATGGCTGAAATTATAAACTGTTTTCACTCCATTGTTGAAACGTAAAGCTAAGTTCAACGATCGGATAGCTTTCTTACCTCATTGTTGAAGTCGGGTCTACGTTAACACCAGAGGTTGCTGAAAACTCCCAGAAAATGGCTCAAACGATACATTGTCTCAGTAAGTACCATGCATATGTTTATACCACGCATACATATTTCTATTCCATTGCTGAAACATTAATCTGACTTCAACAATTGATAGCTTTCACATCATTGTTGAAGTCGGGTCTACGTTGAGATCACAGGTCACTTCAAACAAAAAGAAGATAGCTAAAAGGATAAATTGTTTTCTTTCCATTGTTGAAACACGAAACCTAAAACCGACTTTAACAATCGATAGCTATTACTTCATTGTTGAAGTAGAGTTTGCGTTACCATCAAAAATCGCTTCAAACGCCAAGAAGTGAAATTGAAATATTTGAGAAATGTTCGCTAATTTTTCGCCATTTAAGACCGTAAACATGATAAATCGATAACAGAAAAAAGTTTTAATTCTTTATCGTTCTTATAGTACTCGCTTAAACCTCGAAAAAATTATTTCTCATTCGAATATGCTGGAGAAACCTTCGGCGATGAAAACAAAATTATTGTGCATATATTATCGAAAACATTGTGAATATTTTGTCGTTGATTCTGCGACGATTGGAAAGATAAATTGTTTTCAGTAATTTATATTTATACACACACACACACACGCATATAGAGTATGGATGAAATCAGATTAGTAATCTCTAGGTCAAAAATCACAAATAAAATCACCCTTGCGCATCCCTCCATATTCAAATCTCTTTTCATCGTACATNGCCTCCATCGGAGTAGCATTGACAATCCCTGAAACGAAAAACGCACTGCGGAGCGTAATCTTCAATCGAATTTCCGAATTCAGTTTTTCCGCGAACTAAAAAGATAACTCGGTATGGATTCGACGGGAAAATATACAGACGTCGCCTTAAAGAGGTGGTTCCGTTGTTTGGATGCTTCCGTTATTTAGAATTCCGGATAAGCGATCCTCTACTGTATACTTGAAGTGTGATTAAAACTTCTACATCTCTTTTATTGATGATAATGGTTGATATACTGAGATTGTCGAGCAAAATGTCGATTATATATATAGCTTGGGAAATACCGTAACTTGTAAAAGATGGAAAATAAACGAACACAGGAAGTTACAACTAAAAAGTCGGTGATAGATCTATGGACAGGATATAGAGCGGGTTTTTTTAAGTTTAAGTCTAAATATTTTTATGGAATGCTGAACACACATGTAAACTCGGATAAAATACAATTGTATGTCATAAATCTCTTCTTTATCTTTCATATGCTCGATTTAAATGATCGCTTTTGAATATTTGCATACTTTAAGTAACAAAACAGTGAAAAATTATTTAGAGCAAATTTTTACTTTAAGCGAGGAAAACAGTAGAAATGGACATCGATGTACACAGGCTAACTTAATACCACAATAATATTTGAAGCTTTGCCTATGTCTATGTCTATGTGTATACCCTGCTAGCCACCTTTAGGCGTGTGGCAGGGGGTGCACCAAGACTCTATTTACCTAGTCGATTACTTTCGCGTATCGTTCGGGGAAAAAACGAATTCTTGAATCGGTTCGTTTTCGCATCTATTTATTTCTCTTATTTCGCTGTATCGGAGCNTCTCGCTAATGGGTTCGCATTTTTAAAGAGCGCGGGCTGCACTCGCGACTCCAAATGGGGCAACATGCTCCCTCCGTATCGCCTCTTTTCTGCGCTTTAATTCTGAAGCGATTTTACGAGCGCTGCGCGAAATGTTTCGGAGCAGTCTCGCGAATCCATTCGAAGCGCAGAGCTGATACAATGCACAACAGAGTCGTGCCGTTGAAGTAAGAGAATGTTAAGGGGAATGTCGGGAAAGAGAAATGGCCAGGGTTGGGAAAATAGGGTCTCCAAAACAAGGCAATGTTGAATTAAGTCATTCGGCGCCGAATACCATATCATTCCAGCTGGGTTCAAAGTCAATTTAGTTTATAAACGAGTATCCAGGAGGTAGGTAAAAGAAACGGAAAGAAGGGGCTATTTTGCGATGTGGTCGAATTCGCTAAATGGGGAGTCGGAGGTTTCGCCGAAATGAATTTTTGACATTACCGCTCATACTCGTGGAACATTTGGGATTTTTTCTTTCTAATATTTATATTGTTTTGACGGGACCTGATAAACATAGATTAGAGGCAGATCAATAACTGGTGATACAGTGAATGTGCAGCATGTTGCAAAACAGAAGTCCATTCCGTAGAATATTCTGCAGGTTATATAGTGCCTGTACCAATTTCGGAACGGATTACCGTCGTTAACCGAAACCGTCGCTATCCAAGCCGCGGTTTTTCACAACCATACTGCGAGTCAGATATGCAGATAATACTCATTGTAACATGGTACACATAATTTATTTTGAATTACATTTTCAACAAGAATGTCATTAATTTTAGTCCTAAAAGAAGTTTTTAACTGTCAATCTTCTCCAGAAGGCGTCGTAAACCAAACTCTACGTCGCAGCCCCAGAACAATTTTTTACCACAGCCAATCGTCTTTAACCAAGTACGTCCTTAACTAAGGCCCGCGTTAACGAAGGCACCACTGTATTCTATACCTATACGGTTGAATTGGGTTTGGGAAAGATAATTCTTAGTTTAAGTATTTCATGAAAGCGATAGATAAGGTCATACTAAAGACTGAATTACCTTTAAATAATTAGAAATAAGGAACCTTTATCAGATTTCACCACCACTGTCTGATAGCAATTACAGTGCTTCTATCGTACATGACTTCTTGGGTTAAAAATAATTTCCTTTACCCATAACTGAATTTTTATGGCTAAAATGCGATTACATTCCCCACGAATGCTATGTGAGACTGTATTTGTCGTAAAAATGATAATGCATAACACAAGCGAAGAAACTGTATCGGCGCATTCGCCTAGAGACCGTTAGATGCACAATCTGCAAGTAAAGATTGTCTACTTTGCAGTAAAAGGATAATTGAGAGGATTTTATACTGCTTTCTTCGTTATCAATTACTTCAGCATACTTTGCGTCCATTTGTTTGTTACTTGGACGGAGTAGCCGTTTTTGGATAAACCTGCTTTCTCATTCACAGTCGAGGTAGGAATGTGAATAATGGAGGCTCGAACGCCAAGCTACTCCTAATAGAGCAGAGAAGGCCAATTTTTCATAGTTAACACGTCATTCGTTTCGTTTTTATTTGTGATGCTCCGTAAAAGCTACAACATTTCCCCACAAACAACAGTAACGCGCCTATAATTGAACTCCACTTATACGTAGAATAATAAAAAAATGCACTCCGTTAAATTGAGTGGCGATTCTTATATACTGAGTGGTATTCTTATATACTGAGTGGTATTCTTTATATATCTGTAAATTTTCTAAGAATTTTAATCGTAAGTTCTTTCAGGAATCAATGCGCCGCTTGAAATCATGCAACGCGCCGATTTTGATTGGCTGACAATTCTAATCCTAGGACATCTATTCACAAGAGTGTAAATAAATCTCAAAACATTTAAAAGAGCGTTCATCGAGGACTACTGGAGAAAAATCAACAGAAGTAATTTAAGGTCGTTTAAATCCGATTAATCCAATTGCTTAAATTGATTGTACCTAGCAGCATATTTTTACTAGATAACGCAAATTAGTATTTTATATGAAGAAATATTTTCTATCTCATGCCATATATATACTTTTGCCCCTTGCCACACGCCGAAAGGCGGCTTGCAGGGCACGTATGTAGATGTAGATGTACTTTATTTCGTAATATTCATCCGTAAATAAATTAGGAAATAATACTTGAGCATATTCGTCAGATAATTAGTGTCAGAAAAAAAAATTAGATTTTGCTTTCTGAGAAAAATTCTAGATTCCAAAAGGACGCTCCGTTTTAGCTGATGGAATATGCCGCGACCTTAAGTTGGATGACGTTGTTTTATCGTGAATTAAGTTACGTTTGTTTACCTCGTGTTTTGTTTTCTCCATAATTGTTGTGTCATTGAAGAATGGCCCCCCTGCCACGCGCCATTGGCGGCTTGCGGGGCTTAATTGTGAATGTAAAATGAGATACGTTGTTTGATTTTCAGCCTTCTGAGTGAAAGTTATCGGCGGGATGAGAGATAACAGAGGAGGGAACAAAAAAATGGAAGTAAAATTCGGGAATGTAATTTCGAAAATCCGCTTTGATTGAGACTCATTCAGTTTCCGTATCGGATACGTTGAAGACCGTGGGATACGCAATTTTAAGTTCCACTGAAAATCTTTTTGTCTTAATCGTGAATCGAACTACCACGACGGAAGGGAAAACAGGAAGTATGCGAAGATTCAGAGATTAGAAGATCTCTCTCTTCAGAGAGAGAAAACGAAAAATTTTTGAGAGAAAAATAAACGTTTCGTGAAAGAGAGCATCGAAAATGAGGAACTCCCAAAGATTATACCCGACAATCATTGATGATGAAAAAAAGAATCTTCTCGAACAGTCGCGTTGCTGCTTTGATCATATGAATCATACGCTCAATTTAAGCGTCATGTAGTTTTATTTTTTTAGGGAAATGGCAGATAAATTTCTGACATAAGACAAATCTGGAAAACAGTCTTTTGCATAAACTTACCATAAAATGTACAATATATAAACATGACTTTAAATCAACTACATAAAATAATTAAGTACACAAACACAGTCCTATTCCTGAATTCATATACGCTCTATCTGTTAACTAATATTTCACGTGTGGAATTTAGTACTTTGAGGATTTTCGTCACACTTTAAATTCATTTTCCGTACCGTACATAACACCGTAACAATGCCCACGCGTCGCTATAAACAGAAAGTTTAAACAGAAAGTTTAAACAGAAACGCGCCGTCACAGACCTGTAATGGCCAGCATGTGCTTGATGGTCGTTTTGAGTAAATCTGTAAACATTACTGCACAATAGAATTCCCTCATTATTTCTTGCGGGTCAGTTCATAAAGTTTAAATCAGAATTCAAACACTTCCGTTTATGGTCGTAATTGCCACCTTTCTTGAATATAGTATGTATGAACCGCTTAGTGAACAAATAATCATTTGCTTTTGATAGGAACTCGATTAAAATATGGTAGATATATTGATTATTTTTAACAAATCGTCTTTTTCTTGACTCTTCTTGATGTAGAAGGTTCAAAAAGATCTCTTTTTTCAGTAAACATCAGAGAAAACTGTTCAATATTTTCTATACATTTGAAATATAAAATCCATGGAAGCAACACTTTATAAACAGCTGTAAAACCGTATTGCTTTACTTCTTTAGTCTTTACTTCAATTAAGAAAGTTATTTCCAAGATCATCTGCAGTGATCAAATACACTTTAGCAATTTTATAAAATTTATCGCATTTGAATATAATTTTCGCGCACCTTGACACTAACTGAATAACAGTCTCGAGATGTTTCTAACTTAATACCACAATAATATTTGAAGCTTTCTGATAATAATCCAACTCGATGGACTCCAGGTAATGCTCATGAGGATTTAATATGAAATTGACTTAGTTAGTGTAGCGATGCAGCACGGTGCAGTAGGCACGGATCACTTCATGACATTCTCCAAGGGGGAGTGCAGTTCTGGCCAAGAGGGAGTGCGGTACTTGCCAAGGGGGGCGTTTTAATGTGATTTCCTTATGAACTCAACTCCAATCAACTTTTTATATGCCATTTTGTCTTGATATAGGTATAAGAAAAAGAGAAGGTTGGAACACGGCTGTATGTGAATTCGAGGTTTAAAAACACTCCGTAAGCCGTCTTTCGGCAAGCGGAACTCGCGCTCAGAGACAAACGGGAAGCTCCGGATTACGGATTTCATAGGTAGCAGAGGTAAATTAGATCCCCGATTTACGATGGATTCGCAATACGATAAAGTCATATTACGAGCCTCTGTTACTGACTCGATTTGCAATATCTTTCCGACGTAGTATTCCTTTGTGATAGACATACTCGCACCCTAATAATGCGTAAAATGCCGAAAACACGATAAGTTATTAGTAGATAATTCTTATGAATGTATTACCTTAATTGCAACTTGTTTTAGAATCATTTCGATCTTCTCTTTTAATACGAAATAGTACAATGTAGTCTTATGTAAAACGAAATCTAACGATTATGTGATATACACAATATATTTCAGAAGAACACAAACAAGAAGGGTTTCAACACTAGTTATACTTGTCTGACTATGCACACACTTTGCTGGCTATATACTTATTCTTTCATGGAAACTATGCAAAGGTTGTGCATTAAATATGACTTTTAGTAAACTCCAACAAGTCTAAACAACAACTAAACAAGAAACTCTAGTAAATGTATCAAAGGTTGACGCGAACATCTTTTCTGCTAATGGGCTTTTCTACATCCAAACCAGCCAAGCACCCTTAGAAAATAAATGTATCCCTCAATATGAAAAATGGTCAGTTAAACGATACTTATCCAGCACTTATTAATGAGCCCTAAGTTTAATCCCTGGCTTGCTATTACAACGTATGTATACTTAAAATGGAATTTAACTAAAGCTCACTTTAGGGCCAGGTATTATAATGTTTGGATGGAGTTAAATGGGAGATTTTTATAGGAGATTAACTATAATCTTTACTTTAACTCTAACAAAACATTATAATATTGGGTCCTAAAGTAAACTTCAGTTACTTTTTAAATATATATTAAAATGCCAGGCAGGAACGGATTTAAGCTATCAGAGACTCTAGGCGCAAATATCAGACTGAGACCCCCATTAGGAACTAAGAGTAAAAATTCGAATTTTTCATAAAATAGACAATTATAGGTACATCCCAAGGAAATCTCAGTCGCTCCACTACTGCAAGAATAAAAAAAATGAGTTTTGAATCACCATCCATAGTATTTCTAAGCATTACGATGAATAGGTAATGAATTTACTCTTTTTACACTACATAGTGACGCAAGGAACGTAATATATTATGTAAACATACAAAGCGAGAACATTTTGTTACTGAGAGTTCATAAGAAGAATCTTATTGATGCCCCTATATGGATGAAGCTCTTATTGCCTAATTACGAATCCGCCCCTTGTACCGGGTCTAAGTATCGTTTAATTCCTCGATATGTAATACTATCGGGTATTTTTGTCGACTGTTTAAAGTCGGGTTCGATAATAAAACCGGACGAGGTGCAATGACAGTTTCGATCAGTGTAAATAGTGTAATTTAAGAGTTATCGAAAAATCCCATAATTAATCTTCCATAAGGGGATTAATTTAAATTCTAAACTCAGCGTGAGAAAAGTGACGTTTCTACACGGAAGCCAATCACATCATTTCCCTACACTGGTGCCTCCATCGGAGTAGCATTGACAATCCCTGAAACGAAAAACGCACTGCGGAGCGTAATCTTCAATCGAATTTCCGAATTCAGTTTTTCCGCGAACTAAAAAGATAACTCGGTATGGATTCGACGGGAAAATATACAGACGTCGCCTTAAGGAGGAGAAAGTTATTTTATTACTCACTTTCGGCCGTGATCCTTCATTTGACCCGCGCCCTCTCCCGTAGGATCCGAAGACGTCCGGCAGTGGTCTGGCGGAGCATTTCGCATTCGCCACTCAGACGAGAGTTGTTGACACAGAGCGCAGCGGGAGTTTATAGGCGCCAAAAGGGGAAGGGGTAGACAAATAAACCACTTTATAAGGCCAGGTCCAGCACTCCCCTGGATCCATTTTTAAACGCGGCTTTTTCTCCAGCATCGGCATCGATATCGTAGGCGATTCCTCGGTTGCGGTCCGCAAGGAAAACACGACCTCTGCGTGGGAATGCGGTTACGTTAAGTCAGTGTTGCCGTTTGGAAAAATTTGAATTAAAGCACGAGCGAAACCTCAAGAGAGTTAGGAAGGCGTCGAAAAGAAATATTAAAAGTTGATATATAATCAGTGCTGCCAACTGAGCCTTTCTCCGATAGATCTAGTGAATTTTTCTTCACTCGGCGAGGAAAATAAGCATGTAGCGGATTGTAGCAATATTTCAGTATAAGATACAACCGCTATAATCAAATATTTCACGTGAATCTCTACCCGGAGTTAATGCTCAGCTAAAAATACTGTTACTAGAACAAGAATGAAGGTTCGAATGAGATGAATTATGCATACATTTTGTATACACAGGGTTTACAGTGATAAAAGTAACAAAAGGATTATAATTGTTCTCAAAAGTAGAAAATTAAGTGTTATCATTGGAAAAAGGTACCAATGTTTCTTTTGTGTATGTACTTAAAAACAACTATAATATTACATACTGTCCATGTGTCATTTTCTTTTGTTTGTTTTGTTGTGCAATATACTGTTATTTTTTGTAGTTTTGGCTTTTTTGAGTTTCAAATTCTTACTTTTATAATAAATATTCTT
>KZ308504.1:807983-823975 GCA_000376725.2 Ladona fulva
AATCGCATCACATTAATTATAAGAAATCATAACAACAGAAAGCAAAACTATTTGAAGAGGTTTCCCGCAGATTTAAATGGATTAAAAGAAAACTTTCATTGGAAGAAATACAAAAATGTAAACTAATTACTTGATGAACATTACCAACTTACCTAAACACGTTTTGTAGGCTACCGTGTTAAACTATACTTCACCTGTATGATTATAAAGTTTTACGCGCACCGTGAAATACCTTGCTTTCAATGCTTCCACCAAGAAGATACTGAAGACGCAATCTGGATAGCTGGGGATTGTCATTGCCTTGACAATTCCTACGGTAAAACCCCAAAATATGCGGAGAGCAGGTTTATAAACCTGAAATATATAAACCTAAGGTGTGCAAATATAAGGTATAGGTTTGTAGACTTCCTCATACCGCAGTTATACAAACCCATACGATAGGTTTATAAACGTGCGAATGTTTCTATAAGAATAAAAAGCATAGAAAATTAACAATGAAAAGATTAGATCAATCGTATACATCAGAAAAACCCTTGCCTACCCTGCATTTTAGCGGTTTTAGCAGATGTAAACAACCTCTTATTCGTCTGCTGCGCCAAAACATTCGAGACATTACAAGGTTGCCAAATCATGAATGTAACTTTCTGCCGACTAAAAGGTGTTTAGCTAGTAACCTCTAGGTACTCGCTAGTAGAGCTCTATGAATACCACAATTTAGTAACAGTTAATCACTCGTATAGTCCACAACTAGTTGGTAACTCTCAGTTGCATTTTAAGTTAGAAATCTATGAATACGGCTGTCTGAGTCTGTGCAGCGTCACTACTTCATGAAGTGGGCAACGCGTTCAACTTCGGCGAAAGCAGTCCCGGGTTCGATTCCCGGTGAGAATATACGTGCAAAATGACCTAAGCTGTCGAAGCACTTTTAACAATAATACTACTATTACTTCGTGAACTTTAGCGTTTAAATTATGTGTATCATTGCAGTCTTGCATTACATCCTTTCTCCGAGTTATTCATTTAAACTGAGACAACAGAAAAGTGTCATGTATCACCATGTGCCAAAACCGGGACAGGACATCATGGGACGTATGGTAAGCCTACCTATAGGGATTATATACCAGGGCATCGAACCGGTTGCATCCGTAAATTTGTTGTTCTGTTCCGGTTTTTCTCCACCGGAAACCGTCAAACTGATTCATACCGATACTCCCAGAATCAAGTATTAAAATTCCTCCCAAAGTTTTATAAAGGGCGATTTTTCAATGAGGTAAAAAACTTTAGAATGAGTCTCATTATATTGGAGGAATCAAGCATGAGATCAGCAATTGAATGATGTAGTTATTATTATATTTGCCACTTCTCAGAACGGAGGCTGGGAAACATTCACCCACTCCGGATGCAAAGAACCAAAGGGATTAGCCTCACCTATTGCTTTTTATAGTGGTCATTTAAAAATCCTCTTGCTATGAAGTAAGTAATAATTACTGTGGTTTTTGTATAAGAACGATAATTTGATCTTCTATTCCAATTGTTTCTAGGTTTTCACGTGAGTATTTAGGTATTGCGCCGGTTGCTGAAATTATTATTCTCATTATTGCAATACAAATTATACTGGGAAAGAGAAATCACGACATACCTCAACATTAAAGCCAATAGTCCTGATATAATTCTCACTGATAAAATAAATTAGGAAAGTTTAATAATTGACGTAGCAGTAACTCTCAACTCTAACCTACAAAGCACTTACTCAAGAAAAATAATTTATTGTTATTATTATTGTTGTTTTTGTTGTTAAAAGAAGTGAGTTGCAGGCCACGATTATAGATGATTGATAACTAGTATTAGTATTGTTAAAAGTGCTTCGACAGCTTAGGTCATTTCGCACGTAGGCCCCCACCGGGATCGAACCCGGGACCGCTTTCACTGTAGTCGAACGCGTTGCCCACTTGGCTATCGGGAGCCGATTGATAACTATAACAACTGATACGATTAATATGCGAAGGAATAATCGGAGCAGCAAAACAGCTTCCGGTGTCGGTTCGGGCTCAAGAAATTCAATTTCTCGTTTTGGGTTAGATAGTGTACACTTCGATAAAAATGTTTGTTTTCGGTTTCCATTTCATTACATATTTTAATTTTCTTTAGTCATTTTGTACCAAAGTGTGTAATATGATTTCTTTATCCTCTATCTTATTATTTACAATTATATTAACAATTCGACGCCGCGACATTGATGCATACGCACACGTTTCCGTGTAACATTTACATCAACATTGCTTGCAGTCTTTCGGTATGCGGCTGAAATTGTATGCACCATGACTCTACCTCCATAACAAACCCTTCTATCAATGCATTTATCTCTTCCTTTTTTGTTATTGCCCAAAATGGCAGAACTTAATGTTCTCGGTGTTGGAATCTGACCTGTGGAAAGAATACCGCATTCACTTGATCCCCATACCAAAGCAAACGAGTTCTGCAGAGAAATCACGGAAGAGGGCATTTTTAAATCGAAAATTCTCTTTGTCTTCGCGTTTGAGTACATTTTTAAGGTATTTTTGTCTATATCCAACTTTCAACTCACGCGTTGTAATTCTGACATTCAAATCCTGATAGCTCCGAAAGAAAAGTTCTACGAACTATTATTGATTTAAGAAGGTTCCATCAAATTCTTCTCGCGATTCACACGCGCATTAGCAAATCAAGATTGACTAAATACTATCATAGTTATTCTTGCTATCAAAACTTGGGAAACGAGGATGGTAATCAGTAAACAATTCTGCAAGAGCCTTCGCAAGGCAGATTTGATAGAGAATAGCGAAGCGAAAAAACTGAGCTTACCTCAACAAGTTGGCATGCTCATTGTAATCTGCCGATATTCTGCACGAATGCAAGCGAAGAACCGCTGAATAATCACGTTTGATTCTCTCGCTCATATCTGCATTTTACTTTGCACTTCCGTAATGGTTGTCGATATGCCTTTAAAACAATAGCGAATCGAAAATTCCTCCTTTTAATAAATGTGTTACTATTATAGGACGATGTAGAAACCATATATGCCTATTTATTTTATTTTATACGTGAAGTTAAAAGATCCCTTTATTATTACAAAACAAAAGCGAATCGAAATTTACTCTTTTTAGCAAATGTTTTTCTTAAACGATGTGAAAACCATTTATACCTATTTATGTTATTTTTATACGCCAAATTAAAATATATTTGTGACTATTTATGAATTAAGAGGTTTCAGATACTCCGTTTAAGTTAAAATAACAAATAAAGAAAATAAACCAGGGAAAGGAAAAGGTGTTAAACTTTGCACATAGAAGTGTTTGCCAAAAAATCAAAGGATAAACAAATGTGGAAAATAGCGGTTAGAAGTGGTTAGTGGAACTTGCCCGGATACTGGAAGACCTGGGTTCGAGTCGCAGTCATGTCGCTATATTTCATATCTGTTTATCCTTGGGTATTATTAACTCTTTCATTTAAGGCACTATGTAAAGTATTCCAAGGCAAATATGGCAACTTAAAGAAAAGATATTAGCAGGAACAAAAAGGAAGCGGAACATTACAGAACCAATACGGATAGTGGGACAGAAAGTTCAAAAGAGGAATTATTTTTATTTTAAATGAATTTCAATGAATATAGCCCCTTATAGAAAGTCTTGCGAATTCTAAACACTTTTTGGCGATTAGAAATCCCAATATGAGTAGAAGAAATTATTTCGAACACCTCGAAATAGCAATTTTTTGAGCACCGCAATTTTAATCATATATTCGTAATTAATTGGACTTAAGATTCATCCTATTAGAGTATTTAAAGGTATTTCAGCCTTCCATAAGTCATTCTCTCTTGATTTCGTGAAATACTTAAACAAAGGATTACGTTTGAGTTAAATGAGAAATACATTCCTCCAAAGACTCAACCAAATAGTAGACTTCCGTTTTTAAACATACACCATGCTCATTGTAAAATCCGGTTTCACATCTGATTATCCTTAGGAATAAAGATATTTTATCAGTGTTGACAATACCGGAGCTTTTTCGGTGTGAGTTCGTTCTCTTTTTAAGGGGGAAGAATTCTTGTGTATCTACTTCGTGGTTACTGCCAGATTCAACACGTCTATTACACAATCTGTAAGAATTCCGTCTATTTTTACTTAACGCTTCCATTTGGAAGCCAAGCAAGAAAACAAGATTCTTCTCCGCCCACTGTATTTCCTTCCGATATTATTTTTGGGTAAAATCTCGGAAATGGATCGTTCGTTTTAACCTATCACGATCAGAACCACAGAAATACTTAAGTTATCTGTGAAAGTTATTCTTGCATATCATTCAAACAGATTTCCGATCAAGGAATAACAAGTGTGAAAAATAGCGACATGACTGGGACTCGAGCTATTTTTCACACTTGTTATTCCTTGGGATTTAGCCGCACAACTTCATTGTGCAAAATTTAACACCATTACCTCAATCCTTGAGATTTCTGATCCTTCGAAAACGACGACAAAATTTCTCAAAAAGCAAAGCAATTCTTCAGGTTCGAAAGTAGCATTACGGCTGTGTTAAAAATCACTCGGATGGAACTCCCTCCAGGTGAGAAGATAAGATTACCGACGAAAACTTCCCGAAAAATTCATCGATTCGGAATTTTTAATCGAAATAGAAGACAGTTACATCTAGTAAAAAGTCTCGCGATCTCCGAGAGGCATAGACACAGCTTTACAAGAAAGTATTCACTGAAACAGACAATTACTTCTGGTCATTCTTTCCGCGTAGCATCAGAGACACTATTGGTGTAGAATAGGTAAGGTGTTAATAAAATCACCGCCATACGCCACTGGCGGCTCGCGGGGTATGAATCTATATCTAAATTCATGTTAAAATTTTTTCATCGTTTTATTTTTATGAATGAACAAGCGTATTAAGCAAAGTGAATACACGACTGGAATTATTTGTAAAATATATTTGTATTATTTGTAATAGTTCATTTTCACGCATTTTAATATCCAGCGTGGCATATCTGCATGCTCCATTTTATGAAACTGTTCAGCGATGGAATATGACGTTTGGGAAGTCCACTCGCCTCATTTAAAAAAAAATCACTTTGAGGATTTTTAGGTTTTAACCCAAGTCCCGCGGTCAGCTGAACTCGCGGTTTTTTAATGTATTTCCACAGCAACCACGAGTTATTGAAAAGTAAACACTGCTTTCCCCATCAACTTGCGATATCTACCCGGGATAGCACGCACTCAAGCGGAATCCCTGCGCCTCTTAATTTTCCTTAGTCATTTAGCACCAAACGGAGTAATATGATGGTCTTGTCCCCTCTCTTATTATTTACAAATATATTATCAGTCGACATCGTGATATTGATGTTGTTATACACGTTTCCGTAACAATCCCTTCTATGAATGGATCTATTCCTTTGCGGATATTGCCCAAAAAGGCAAAAACTAAAAAAACGTGAGAACTATATTTTCAATGTCGAGTCTCAGTGAAAAGATGAATTGGTCTGATCTGTAGAAAGCATAAACATTCACCTGATGTTCATACCAACAACAAACAAATTCTGCAGATAAATCGGAGCAGAGGGGATTTTAAAATCGAAAAATCTCTTTACATTTGCATTTCAATACATTTTTAATGTCTTTTTTGCTTGAAAATATATTGTTTGTAAAAATAGCTGTTTATTTTCATTAGTTAAAAATTCCACGTCAGCTCAGTTTCACAATTAATAAATTTAAAACCCAATTTATTCGTGGATTGAAGGAACGGCTTTTTCTACAAAATGATATTGAAATTTACTTAAATAATTATATTCATATATTTTTTTAGTTTGCCAATGTTTTTCGCGCTAAAAATTTGATGTTGCTGTATTCCTTTTTTATGTTTCGAAATAATTTTTAAGTATTTATTGCATTAAAGGTACGTAATGTAAGCGATGGCACTCATAACGTAAGGAACTCTTCTGGGTACTTCCACATACCGCATAAAGTAAATCTTTTCAAAGCTTTAACACTCTTTACTATGTGTAATAAATTTATTATTAATAATATCATTTGGAAGCCTTTCTCTTGCCGTGACGTGAGTATTATTGATACATCTATGAATTCTTATAAAGAAGACAGCTCACATTAATTAGATTCATAAAAACGTATCTTTATTAATATATTGATGTATAACTTCAGCTTTAAGACAAACATGATATTTATGTTATTTTCGAAATAAACATCGAAATGTGATAATCTATTTCCGGCAAAGCATGGCGAGGGTAGCGAGGCTAATCAACTTTAACCACGAGTTGCTAATGAAGTGATTCGAACTACGAAATTCGCAAAATTTCTCTCTACGGACTGTGCGAGCTAGTTCGCTCCCAAACCGCTATATGCCCTCCTTTTCCGCGCACCGCTTGCCACTGCGCTGTAAACAGATTAGCTGCCATGACAACGCTTCCTCGAATCCCAATTCTCACGATAAATATGCTTTAGTAGTATCTACCAATCCAGTTAAGTTTGCCTTCTCGTCAAAACCGATAATCTAGTAAACGTTTTTTATTTCAAACAAGTTTAAATCCTGCTAAAAATGGCTAAATAATAACAAAAAAACTAAAAAATTAAGTGAGGCTTGACGGTTCTCAAAAAATAACCCAAAAATCTCTTTCACCCTTTTTTAGAATTGTTTAAAGTTTTTTCGAAATTATACGTCTATTTTGAAAAAAAAGTACGTCCGCGCCATCTGTCAGTTAGCGGAGAACGTATATTGCAGCTCACTTGCCGTATATTGATGCACATTTAAATCATATGTATCTACACCTAGCATATGAATCATGCTTACGTAATTTTATCATTTTATAAATTAGATATGACTGTTAAGTGGCCAATTATAGCCTCAACCCCTTACTATTAACTATTTTAAACTTTGGAGGGGGAATTAGGCATACTAGGCAAGGTGAGGAGTTTGTTTACCCTCACTGAACCAGAGAGAAGAAATTCCACGCAACTGAAACACAATGACCATAAAGAATTAAAGTTTTCACAGCATTTGATAGGTAAAGGCCAAGATTAATGTCATCATTCAGAGTCACTCGTACCTCAGTAGGTTTCGTATTTTCACACCCATGAGTAAGCCAGAGACAAAAGAGAATGAATGCTACATTTTCCTTCTTCCTGCATCAAAAATGCAAATGGAAATTCGATATATCATAGAAATGCTGCGCTCTACTGGATAGAGACAACTCTCGCGCTGAAAATAGTCTATGGATCATCAACTTCGAATCTCAGCGCAAGATTTATGGCTTTACATTGTAAGGAAAATAAATTCACCAACTAACATTCAGCCAACTACGACATTTATATAGGACCTCTCTCAAACACTGTCGCGTTTCTATTAAGCTATTATCCTAGTTTTATGGCATGGCAACATCCGTTTAAATTTTTCTTGGAGTATCCTCAAAAGTTTTATGTACCGAATGGCCAACTTTCGAACTAGAGCTGCGCGTGGCAAATTCAGGACCCTGGCGAGAAATCTTCGACCGTCGTCGAGCTCGTCCGCTGTAGCAACAAACAAAATAAATAAATAGGTTGATCGCTAGGTGTTGACTCCCCCTACCAACAGGGATCCAAGTAGACTTTTCTCCGCTGGGATGTGGAAACGAAAATCGCCGAAATCAAATGCTTCTCTTTAAAATTCCTTCATACACTCCTCTATATTCTTAACCCATTTCCAAGTATGGACATACGAAACTTTTCAACTTGGGATTGAGGAACGACATTATTGGATGTTTATGTAACTGTTACATGGCTAATTTTTAGATAATCACTAGTTTGTGTGTACTATGCATTGTATGAACCCTTCGTGGCGTTCACTGTACAGTGAGCCTCGCCTAGGTAGCGTTCACTGAACCCAGGCAGCGATCATAAAGAGTACCGAGTGGTACACGTCGCGCGCACCTTAGCCCCACTTTTTCTACGGGTATACATTCTGCACTCGACTATGTAGTTAATACAGACGAATGAGATAAATTTTATATTATAAATATATTTCATAATACTAGTAAACGACCCCGTCAAGCATGACGTGACTTACTTTAGTTTAAAAATATATCTGTTATCATATATATATATCTGGTCCTCCTAAGCACAAAAAAAAATCCGTCGTAAGATCATAATAATTCAATATATTTCTTACCATTATTTACAATAATTATTCTACTGTTTTCAAGTCATGAAACCCTACATTACGTAAATTCTTATAAAATTATAAGAACTGATTATCCCCGTGCACTTATATGGGATAATTCATGAAATCAACATTCAACAATGGCCTTAGTCGTCAAAGGGATGGGTTGTTTATTTCCNTGGACAGGTAGATAAGTTAGTTTCTGTTTACCCAACTGCCCCCGGTTCGACTCCAGAAGAGGTAACATCTCTATTTTTCGCAATAACTCTAAAACTAAACGTAGTCGAACTTTTAAAATTGGTATATTATTAAATTTCTTCCTCGCGTAGACTATAGGTTACTGCTTAACTTCTTTATTGACCCCGGTTCGACTCCAGACGAGTCAAATAATTTCCATAAGAAAGCATCTAAAATTCGCTTTTATCGCTTTCAGGGTTTATTTCATTTGCAAAATGAAATTAGAAAGAATAGCCGTACGAAATCGAAAGAAGTACCAAAAGAATGGAAATTAAATTAACATTTTTATTTTAGTGGTGGAACATAGCTTTTGATTCGAAAGTGCGAGAATTTTGATTGAAACCTGAAATTCCAGGGAACTAGGGATTCACCCGAAATGTTTAATCTTGCAAAAGAAAGAAACCCTGCAAGTGATAAAAGTGAGCTTTAGATGCTTTCTTATAGAAATTCTTTGGCTCGTTTGGAGTCGAATTGCTTGCGACAACTTACAAATCTAAATCTATTCGGTTGCTTTCAAGAGGACACCAAACAGGGGAGTATATAGGGTAAAATTAGGTAAGGTAATAATTCACCCCCTGCCATGCGCCACTGTATTTGCGGTAGATGGCCATTCATATTAAGGTTTAGATGCTCCCCTAATAACTAGCATACAGGTATCGAGGCAAAATCGAAACGGGAAGTAGCTCAAAATATTATCCGAGTTTCCTGTACATTTCTTATGGTGTAAAAATTAACGTGCCCTGGCATCGTACCAAGGATCAGTTATGAACTATACCTATTAATCCTATTCATTTTCCGAATTTTAGCTATTTGGCTTTTCGGAAAGTGCCCCGAAAAAAAATTTTTTAAGCCACCCCATATAAATCTTATGGGCGAAATTTGATTCGTCCTGGCATCGAACCAAGGACATTGCTATAGAAGTCCATTATTTTTACGGTTTAGAAGCTCCTCCAGAAACTAACCCTCAGGTTTGATGGCAATAATGCATCGGAAAGTAAAGAAAGTAAATGAAGGTTCCAAAATTCCTATATATTTCTTGTAGATGATAATATAATCCGCCCTGGCATACGAACTAAGGGTCAATTTAGAAGTGGTTAAGCTAGAAATGAAAATTCAGCCACGAATACTAGTCATACACCGAATTTTAGCTAGTTCGCTTTTCGGTAAGTGCCCCGAAAAAAAATTTTTTAGGACGCCCAATGTAAATTTTATGGCCGAAATTTGATGCGTCCTAGCATCGAACCTCACTAGGTCATCATCGAAGGTCACTAGGGCAAAAATCTTTACGATTTGCAATAGAGGTATATTTCTTCTATCGATATCTTGAATTTCAACCTTCTATCTTAGCGGATAATGCCCTAAATGCAACATTTTTTTGAAAATCCACAAATGCATTTAAACGGGAATAGATTCGAACCCATGATACCTTGGAGTGATGTCTCAATGATTCCTTAGTGAGAAACTCGGGGTCTCCACGGAAAAAAATCGCCGGGTCAGTGACGTCGTTCCTTCATGGTTATTTCAGTTTCTTTTTCCTTTCTGTATTTTAATATATTTACTTCATTGCTCATTATTAGTAATCGTAATTATGTTTAAAATACAGTGTTAAATAATCATGTTACTTACATACCATGTGGCGGTCTTCTCTTTATTATTTTTTTAAATTTACATGTTAAGTGCCTCGTGCCCACGTTAAGTGTACCTCGCCCAGCTAGCAAGGAGCACTCTACAGTGAACGCTACCTAGGCGAGGCTCACTGTAAAGTGAGCGTTACCTTAGGTAGGGTTCACTGTGCTCCCTGCCGGTTAAGTGTTCCGTGCCTCCTACACCGGGACTCGAACCCCAGACTCCAACTATTCGGTCGGTTGCTCTTACCAACTAATTTACTAAAACAGAATAATGTCTCCATAAATTTCTGAGGCTACGATGAGACACGGTGGATTTCTCTCCCGTGGTAGCATAGTTGATTGGGTAGTTGTCATATGAGTAACATATGAGTAAAATACATATAACATAAGTAAATAGAGCAGTAACACAGATAACAAACAGATACGAACACATCAATTAGCTTGTTACTCCAAAAAATATAAATGAATAAATAGCAACTGCCCTGAATACGGAGAGAAAGCACTATGTGATGTTGCAGAAGAGGATTATGAATTTAAAAATCTTTTTTACAAACTCGTTTTCAATTTATTATAACTTTATATTGGCCACTCCTAAGAAATGTAGGATTTCTTGAAGAATATTGGTATATGAATATCTTGAAGAAATATTGGTATATGAAGGATAGTTATTAACAATATAGTATTACAAAGCTGAATGTGTCTTGCTAGAATTTTGGAACATTCTTATTGGAACGTACTTTTAACAGTATTTTTCTGGTTATTCGTACTATTTAAAATAACGACAACTTTTACTGAGGTCATTCATATCTCTTATGCCTGCTTTAACATTACTTTTGCTCATCACGGTGACTGCAGAATTTAAGATGGAAAAAGGAACATGGCTGTATATAAAAGTTTTTCGTTGAAACGCTCCTAAATCTGTGCCTCTGTCTACTTCGAGAGCATACCAAAGGGTAACGACTTCTAATTCCGCGAAATCAGTTGGACGCTAAGAATGGTACCTGAATATTTGGTGTATGCGGGAGATCCAGGGTTTAACCCGGCACACTACTGTTTTCGCGGAATTGAATAACCTTCGGTACACCTTTTTCGTGATAGCTATAGAAATAACTCAAAACTAAGTTGCCATCTGTAGTATTAGAAGGAAAGTCTTCATTTCTTTTATACTCTCTTAAATCTGCGTCTATTGGAGAAGTAAGCGTGTAGGATTCCACCTGTGTGAATTTCAATAGAAAATGCACCCAGTTAAAAGCAACCTTTTAAGGTAGAAGTTGCTGAATTCCTCTCCATCGGTATCCAATGAAAACTCGGATGGTAGGAAAGACGAAGTGAAACTGCGTAATCTAAGGAAGCGCGAGAAAGAAATCATTCTCAACATAAGAAACTTCTTTCAAGCAATNCGATCAAAAATTATCAGCGCAAAATCTATCGGGAATATTAAACATTTCTTGTTTATAAGGCTGTAAATACTTCCCGGCATATAATTTAGGCATAGTGGGGCATGCGATGAGAGTCAAGAAGGCTATCCCAAAAAGTAATATTACATTTATTTATAAACTTCTACATAGGAAAAAAATAATAGGATTAGTTTCCCCAAAAATTGTATACGAAAAAATCGCGGAATGAAGCAGAAAAAGAGTATTAATCAATGCTCTAAAGTTCGCCATATGCATTGTCAGGAAGCCCCATGCTCCTATGCGGACGTAGCATGCTACCTCTTTCTCCGGAACTTTACATAGTTAAATTCTTACCATTTGCCCTTTTGAGGGCATTTTCAGGCCTCTGCCCGTATCTAGCCATGTTAGTGGTTCACTAGCACAATTCACATCAGCAATTTATTGACAATTAACTCTGTGCACCGATACCACACGGTACACGACCTACAGCCTCACGTTCTACCGACAGACATCTACCCAATGGCCAGCATTGGCTACGTTCAAAAAATTCATCTTCTTCAATTTTACGAATTAATAGCATTCATATATTAATAACTTGATAATTAAAAATCAATTTTTTACATTTATTAAATGCACATTAAATTTGTTTTTTAAAAGTATAATGAATTAGTTAACGTGAAATCGTCATCAAAGGAAACACAATTTTACGTAAAGTGGGATGGAGAACAAATGAAAGTAGCCATGGCGGATAATGTGACTTTATTATCCTTTTGTATCATAGGTAATAAAATGTTGTACAGGAGTATTATTTCCAATTAATGACACAGATTCCCAAGAAATTGGTATCCTCTGATATCCAATAATTTGCTTTTTATCTCTTTCACTTGTCTTGTCTAAGGGTTGATGTAAATTCAAAGGAAACGTACGGCTCTTTTCAGAACGCGATAGTAATGGGGATGTGTTATGGACTTGGATATATCCTTCAATAACTACTGAACAACGGTCGCTAGTGACAAGAAAGTGTGGGTTGGAAGGTGATCAAAATCGCCTACAGCCTTTTCTTTATGGACGGTTCAGAAGTGCGTGGTATTACATCAATTCAACTGAGGTTTTTGAATCTGATAGTTTACCTAGGGTAAGAAAGTGAGCTCTTGGTCGATTGTTTGTGAAGTATACCATTTTATCTCAGCAATTTTTATTCTAGGTAAAACAATTTGCGCTTTCGCTATGGGCTAAGGATTTTAATCCAGAGAAATATGAAACATTATGTCGAATTCTAAGTAAGACATACTGCAAAACTGGTAGGTAATGATTTACTTTTACGACTAACTTTTTCAGTTTACATCAGTCAAGTAAATCAATCAATTTTTAGGCAATCCAATTGCAATGCTTCAACTGTATTTGTCTGTGCTTACCCGAGGGAGCTGTATGACCAAGGAAAATGGTACTTTTTTTGTAAAAGAGTTTGATCAGCAGAAGAACTTGGTCAACACCAATGTGAAAGGTATGTTATGAGCGTATTGGTGCAGAAGTACCCTATCTGCCCCATAGCCTCTACATTTGTACAGCTTACTCGTCAAACATCCAATGATTGAGGTATTCAAGGGTAGCTCTCTTACTACCTCGTGTACTCCACAACTTCTTAATTATTCCCGTCATATATATCATTATCCAGTTTTGAAAGCAACAATATGTTCCCTTTCAGTATATGTTTTATTAGCTCGAATGTCTACATTAACATCACTTCTCTCCAGTCAGGTTCAGTACTCATCATTTCTTACCCCTTTTCAATAAGTTAGGTTGGATTGAAATGTGTGTGGCTATCATAAATCTGGTTTACAGTGTACGTGGTTCAAATATTGTGAAAATATGAGCATTTTCTGTGGGTGAAAAAAAAGGCTGTCGAACCACTATCAAATATTTACCATAACATTTATTCAATATATGCAGCAAAATAGCTAACGCGTAAATAATTAATACATAATTGGTTTTAGAAAAAGTTAGGAGTGAAAGAAAAACTTAGCGAAAGGAAAACGACTCATTGCAAAGCAGAAATTATAATTACGAAAATGAAGACTGGGATGCGGAACATTTTCCATGTTTTTCCGTAGAAAGAGTCCAGAATCTGATTTCGGGAAAAAGTATGGGCAAAAACTTTGTTATGAGGTGGTAATATGGTCGTATATTACGAGTTTCTTCACGTTATAAAACACGAAAGTTCAAATGTGAAAAGTAAAAAATGTATTAATCGATGTTGTGAACCAAATTTTAATGTTTCTATTTCATTTTAAAGAAAGAGACCAAAACACAAATTCAAACTAAATTTAAATTTGTACCTAGTTCAAGACATATGGGAAAGTCGGTCCTAAACATAGAAAACGAAAAGAAAAGAACTGAAGGTCGTTGGAGTCGCAAATCGCGTCTAACGGAAATATTTACGTGAGCCAGGCTCGCTTTTTTGATAACGACCCTAAAGTGAAAACAACGGAAAGGGAAAGCAAAACATCGATGGACATTGGATGGTAACTAACACATGTAAATACGTTTCACCGTCGTTTTACTCGGATGAGGCGAAAGGGAAATTGTATATTTGTGTCAAAAAGTAATTCATTAAAAGTAATTGGTAAGGGATAAAGAGAAAAGTGCTTAAAAATCGAGTTATAACGTGCTTTTGTTTTGTTTGATGGATTTTAAAACGACATCCTAGGAATGAATCCTTGACTATCATTACTAAAAAAATTAAAAAATAATTAAATTCCTATAGGGAATTACATTGTAAATAAACGGATCATACAAATATTTTTTCACAAGCGTGGGAAAACTAAGAAATCCGCTTTCTATGTTCGCGCCCAGTGGAATGTGGCCAACACTCCGTCCACATAAATAAAACTCCATATCTATTTTGCTCACAGTGAAGCAAAAACGGAATCGCATGACAACTTCGGAGCACTGTTTGGACATGTTTAAGCGCAATCCGAAAGAGTTTCTACGGTATTTCGTGACTGTTGACGAAACATGGATCCATTACTACACGCCAGAACATGACAGAACAGTCAAAACAGTGGATTTCACCCGGCGAACCTGCTCCAAAGAAGGTGAAAACGGTTTCATCGGCCGGAAAAGTCATGGCCACCGTTTTTTGGGATTCGCGAGGCATCATCTTCACTTACTATTTGGAGAAGGGAAGGACAATCACGGGGCAGTACTATGCTGATTTATTGGACCGATTCGAAGCTGAATTTGTCATGCAGCCCTCGTATTTACCACGATTTACGACAAGTGTAGGAATACTAAATACGTATGTTTTGAAAGTCTATAAAATGACGACATGTATCAAAAGTATGTGACATATAAAATTTTTAAGTATACATAAAATTTGAACATGAATTCTCCTTACCTGAGTTCGACCTTCGCTCGACGATTGTCCTCTTCCGTTCCTCTCAAAGTCCTTTCGCTTTCCCAAGTTGAGTGACTCATAATCCATGGCAGTATCGTCAACGACGGGAATAATTCTCTTTTCAAAACCTGAAAAGTAGAGATACCAAATAAATAAGATATCAAAATATTACAAATGGATAGCAATAATACCTACTTTACAGGCATGTAGGAGTTAACACAATTATAACTTGAAATTAAGGATTTCTGTTGCTTCAGAACGAGTATTCTCGCTTCCTCCAAGGTAAAGAATATCTCGTTGGAGCCAAACGAGAATAATTTCAAATTTCTGACATTCGTTAACAACTAGAATTTACGAAGTTAATACCGAAAACATTTTATAAGTACCGATTACTATTATCATATCCAAAGTAATCTTCATAATAAAAGAATGCTAAATGCAAATCGAATCCGCAATGAAAAGAACTAGGAATTCTTATGATTCAAGAGTTAACTGTCATCATGACCTACTCATCGACATCCAATCGTCAAACGCAACGACTATGCTTTTTTTGAATGATGACAATAAATGAAGGTACTTAAAACATCGCAATAATCTGTTCCTGAGTTATGAACATAAATGAATAAATATTATCATAAAATATTCTCATCGACTTCTGGTGTAAGAGCACTTTTTGCTAGGACACTTCTCGTACAGCGGCGTAGTCGATGCCGAGGGCCAACTCCTCGAATGCATAACCCAAAGACAGTGGTGGAATTCAAGAATTTTAGGAAAAAGTTATTTCCCTACGGAGTTTTCAACCACACGCCGCAGTCTTCCATACATTTTCCCCTCTTATTTTAATTTAAAAATTTGCTCACGAAACTTAAGAATGGAATAAGTATGAGGTATTTGAAGAGAAACGTCAGTTCAGTACGTTAAGTTAGAGAAGAATGAAGTATTTCATGACCCAACATTGAAATTACATTCTCGTTTCAACGAGAGAATTGTAGTGTTTTTAGATTGTAGGGTATTTTGTGAACCTGTTCTAGTATAACATACATAACAACATACATAACAATGCAGTAGTAACAATACAAAAGTTTAAACAGCCCCCATTATGTAACAAGATGGCATAGATAGGAAATTTTTCAATCAATATCTACCAAAAAT
>KZ308504.1:824044-880973 GCA_000376725.2 Ladona fulva
ATATATATATATCATAAGAAATGATGATATTCTAATATGTAAATCCACATGAGATATTAAATTAACACTATTCGATTTAAATATTAACCAACTAAATTAACTACATGTACTTACGTTACCAATTACTTAAGTCCATTCACTCACATGATACCTCCTGTCACTAAACACTTGAACTACTTAATTTTTTACATAAATTGTGAGAAATCCTAAATAAATAATTCTTAAAATAATTTACATTAACAAAAAATTCATTATTATATGGCCTCCGGATAGCCACGTCGGTAACGCGTCCGTGAAAACGGTTCCGGGATCGGTTACCGGTGGGGGTCACGTGCGAAATGACTTTACCAGTCGAAGCACATAAAAAAACAATAAATTAATTATAACTCATTATGTTTGCCAACCCCAACTTAAACACCCCCATCGCGGGCTAATGTATTTTCGGATTCGCGCTGACTAGACGATATTCGCAAAGAAAACCTAATGTAATTCATTTCAAGTGCACATGGCCATGTGGTGAGAATTAATGGATTCTTTAGGTGCCATCTCTCAAACAACTTTAGAGAATCGTCATACGAAAAGAGAATAGTGTAGTATATAGATGAGGAGACCTCATCTCTATACTACATATCATACTCACTCTATTCTTCGAAGAATCATGCAGAGAGAAACACGACTTTCAGCGAAGTACAACAGGAATTAACTGCTTGGAAACTTATTAAATAATTCATGGAAAGATTTGCGAAGTATTTTATTTGTAGGATTTATCTGTGTAGGAAGAATTGGGCAAATTTTCTTCTTCAGGAGGGAAGGGAAGAAATGTGTAGAGAGATTTCAAATAAACCAAGTATGTGAATAAGTGTGGGAGATTAAGGAAATGGCCATCGTACGAAAATAGGACATTTCTGATAGATTTTAAAATTATCATTGCAAAGTCATATCAGTATTAATGCTATTGGGAACTAAAATAATCTCAGTCGAGGTGCACAAATACCCAGCTTACGAATCAGCCGGTAGACTACTTCAGCTGATCCAAGTGAAGAACTATCATGCCATCTGTTGTGTCAGATGAGAATTGTATGCGACAACAAAGTGAAATAAAAATTAGTGCAAGGCGTTCTTTCAAAACTATTATTTTGAAATGGGGAAATGCAAAGGTTCATTTTCTTTGCTAACTCTAAATTAAATTCTCTCAGAGTAATATTTTGATATACTCTGCTATATTCTTGGTACTGGACAGTTTTACTCGCCATAAGTTTCCTTTACGTAAGAAACTCAGGGTTTTGAAGGTCACAAGATTCAGCAACCTTTGAAAGATTTGTTACTACGTGATAACCTTTGATCTCCCTGTATTACATCCTTTTCTACATCTACAGTTCGGTATAGTTTCCCTACTCTCGTGCATAGATGCTTGTACTTAACTGTATAGTTTTACATGTTCTATATCTGTAGACCTCAATACAATTACGATTTTGGGAAACTTCGTTTTATCAGAAATGTCTATACTTCATTTGTTCTCGAAGAATCGGAACTTAAAGACAGTTTTCGACTTTTTTTAAGTTACTTATTGAAGGAGGATAGAAGACAGTTTGATGTAAAACATTGGGTGCGGAGAATTCTACGACTACATGTAAAAATGATGAAACAATCCTTACTTCAAATAACTGATGGAGTTGAGGATCCTTACTACTCTTTCCAAAAATCCGATTACTACAATTATAAAAGTCCTCTTTACCACCGAAATCATTCCTTGGCAATGGAACTAAACAGAAGGTATCACTCCAAGGATGTATTCTTTTCGCTCGAGTTTCTACCTCCTAGAACAAATTTTGGAATTCAAAATCTCTTGGAAAGGTAATCAAAAATATTTCATGATGCAGTTGCTTGAGTGTCTTTGCGTTTTGTATTCTTTTGAATAGCATACTTTTCAAAATGAAACAATTCTAGAAAATTAAAATTAGAATTCTGCCTTTTTGTGCTTAATTTTTTACTTTAGGTTTTACGCAATCCAGGATGGAGGACCATTGTTTTGCTCAGTCACATGGCATACTGGAAATGATCCAGGCGGTAATAAAGAGACATCATCCATCAAATTTGCTGGATCAATGGCTAGAGCTTACAATTTTGATACTATGCTTCATTTGGCATCATGCAACCTTTCCAAGCAGCAAGTGATGAATTATTTGCAAGCAGCTCAGCTTGATGGAATAAGGAGTGTGTTAGCCTTACGAGGAGGTGCTTAGTTGTCTTTTTTTTTAATTATGCCCATTTTTGACTTGGAACGTCATCCGGGCAACAAAATATGGTGATTTTAGTCATCAGTTTGTTAAAACTTAGTTTTGCTCAGTTTCTTCATCTGTTTGCTGAGACAGAGTATTTAACATATTTTGGATGAAATTTGACGCAAAGAATTTCATATTCTAGACATAATACCTGGACAAAAGTCTCCTGAAGATGGTTTCCCACATGCTGTTGATTTGATCCATTTCATAAGAGACAAGTTTGGTGATCTCTTCACCATTGGTGTGGCAGGCTATCCCTCTGGACATCATGAGGCTAATTCTTATGAAGAGGACCTCTTACACCTCAAGGAAAAGGTTTATTACTACCTTCCTTTGTATATGAGTGTATATATTCTATCTTGCATTTCTTACAGTTGCCTGAAGATGATGTAGACCCCCAAAACCAGCTGTCTTTTCAGTTATATTTGCTGTGGACATAATCAGATTTAGTTCTTTGAACCAAATCCTGATATTTAAGTAGCAAGCTATGGAGTAAGCTACAGTTAAATAATTAGTACATTTGCAAAGAAAACATTCAATGAGAAAATTCAACCATTGACAGAAAATCTATCTTGCTTGGATACAAGGAAGTGGTTCATAAATACCTTCGTTTGTGTGTTTTCCTTTATAGTTGTTTAGGATGGACAAAATAGCAGCAGAGAAGTGAGGAACAACAAGTGCGAAAAATAGCTACATGACAGGGACCTGCACCTGGGCCTTTCACTTTCTAGGCAGGCATTCCAACCACTGAACCACCAGCCATGTTAGTGGAGGCCGTCTGCTTTCCTCACAAAAGTAATTCCCAACCAGTGTGAAAGAGATGCGGCATGATGGTTCAGTGGTTGGAACGCCTGCCCGGAAAGTTGGAGGCCTGGGTTCGGGTTCTGTTCATGTCACTATTTTTTGCACTTGTTGCTTCTTGGAATCAGCCGTGCGACTTACCATGCAATCTTAAAAACACCTTTCCTTATCCGAGAGAAGTGAGGCTTTAAAGCAATGCAGATAAGGGGTGGCAAATATAATGAAAAGGAATTTGACAGAGAATCCGTTGCAAATCCTTCAAAGGGGGGATATATAGAGAATCTGCAGAAAACTTGGTGAAAAGATGAAAGTTACTTGGGCACATGCTAAGGCAGGGTAGTGACATGGAGATGGTGCTGTAAGGGAAAGTAGTTTATGGTAATTGTTAAAGGTAGGAATTATGAAGAAATGAAGTAATTTACTGAAAGCAAGATGGCTTATAGAGCTGCAAAACAATCAATCCTCAGATTGTTAGCCGCTGATGGTAATTTCAATTCCATCTAGACTTACCAAATAAGAGTTCAGTTGGACATTGAAGCTGTCATTGTCATATACAAAATGAAGTTTCAAATTTATGGCCAGGAAATGATAATATTCTGTGTATCAACCTTTATATAAATTTAAATTTTATAATTTATGTGCTGATACCTGTTGGAAAAGGTTAGATTAATAATTATCTTTCTAGATTGAAGCTGGGGCTGATTTTATTGTCTCTCAGATATTTTTCTCTGCTGAGACATTCAAGAAGTTTGTACATGACTGTAAAGCCTATGACATAACTGTACCGATCGTCCCAGGAATTCTTCCAATACTGAGTTTTTCATCAGTTTGGAGAATTGCACAGCTCTGCCACCTAGAGATACCTCCAGAAATCTTGAAGAACTTGCTGGCAGTAGCTCATAGTGATCAAGCCACTACTAATTTCGGAATCTACTTGGCTACAAGTATTGCAAAAGAACTGCTGGTTTCTGGGTGTGTCCCTGGGATTCATTTTTTCACTCTGAACAGGTATGGATTCAATCCAACTTGCAAACCTATTTTTGCATTCAGAGCCTAAGAAACGAAGTAAATATTCTAATGTATTTGTTCGTAAATTCTGCATTAATATAATCATTCATCTTTAAATTGCTATATTGTGGAAGGATATAATGTTCCATATTTCCATCAACTACGTTTTGGTATTTGTGTCAACCCTAAGAGATTTGAAGCTTCCTCCCTGCTACCTTACCTGGAAACAGGAAGTTTTTCCACTGCCTTTTGTCTACTGGAACTTTCCAACACAGCCGTTTTGCCACCATAAATTTTTTATTGAAATAACACTTGTAGAATATTGGGGAATTTTCTTTCCGTTTCCTTTATTGTTCTGTTGAGATCCTATAAATATAACAGAATTTTGTTGGCTAATAGGGAGGGGTTGAAGCTCAAGGCAGGCTTAGACCCAGGATTATAACCTATACTTAAAATGGACTTTAAAACTACTATAATCTGCACTTTAACAAAACATTATTATTCTGGGCTCTAAAATGAACTTTAGTTCATTTTAGAGCCCAGAATAATAATGTTTTGTTAAAATGCAGATTATAGTATCTCTCCATGCTAATCCATTATATATAATGCAGATAAATTGTAATCTTCACTTTAGCTTTGACGAAACATTACAAAACTAGGCCCTAAAATGAACATTAGTTAAAGTCCATTTTAAGTATACGTTATAATATCTGGCCTTAGTCTATATACTTTTAAGGTAGAACATATAAGTGTAGATAAAATAACTTTGAGTGTTTAGAAAGTATGAGTTAGAAACAATGGCACTTCAATTCAGTTTGAAGTGTAAAACTATCTCTAGCTATAAATATCATGAACTGAGTCAAAACTAGCAAAACAGTGTTTCTGCTAGCCTGGAATTTCTCAGTTACAAAAAAAGATGGTCTTAAAAATGATACAGTTTGTTGAGGATTGAGGATAGTATTTTTATTCAGCATAAGAAAAGAAAAATAAAATCTTCCTTTATTTAATTATTAATACCTATAAAGGCTACCTTGTAAGATTTAAACTGTTTTTCTTCATAAATTAAATCATTATTTTTTTAATACCACTGAAAGGAAGTAAAGTAATTTACAACCAAGAGATTATTTTACCCTTAACTGTAGTATTGTAATGATTGATATTTCTTTGAAGTTTCATGTCACTTTATCTATTTCAATACAATTTGAGTTAGATGTACAAATTTCCTCATTATTTTAGAGAAAAGCCAACTATGGAGGTTTGCAAACAGCTAGGACTTTGGACAAGAGAACCATCCTCTGCATCCACTCTAAGGCAAAACCTGAATTTGGAGCAGCTCAGAAAATACATAAGTGAGCTAAGGCGCAAAAATAAAAATTACAGAAAACCATTTTCTCAAGTCTTTACTGTCTGACTGATAAGGAAATTATTATACCATTGTACTTAAAAGGATAATTTTACTAGTGATATATTTCATGGAATTGAATCACTATAAATGAATGTCCCTCCAATGCATGTTACATCAACTGGCAATTCTTTGCATAATGACTCTCTTATAAGCATTTGTGAGGTAAAACTGAATTTAAGAGTGCCTTATTAATT
This sequence comes from Ladona fulva, assembly GCA_000376725.2. Taxonomy (NCBI): domain Eukaryota; kingdom Metazoa; phylum Arthropoda; class Insecta; order Odonata; family Libellulidae; genus Ladona; species Ladona fulva. Next base: position 829,735 of record KZ308504.1, read on the forward strand.
TATAGGTTTATATTTTAGGAGTGGAAGAGAATCAAAGTGGCTGTTATGTTTACAATTATTATATTTCAAAGACTCGCATTCCACTACATTTGCTCATTGATGAAAAGATTGTACTTTCCAGGTATATAAGTCTGTAATTTTTTGAGATTTGTCCTCTTTTATTACATTCCAACTACAGGATATGTTTGCATAGTTATAAAGCACCTACATAATAATTCATTTGCATTGGAAGTGAAGGTATAAAACAGCTGATGGGAATCAAAATGAATGTTACTATCATAATGAGCCAATTTTGAATCCATGGCAATGGCATAGAATTAGGTAGGTTGCCTGTAGTTTCTCCGAACTGACACTCCGAAGCATTATTCTTTTTCTGTAAAGGAATCAGGATTGTCTTAGTGAAATCCTATGGCTACTTCCTATCATCATAAATTTTCCTACATAAATTATAGAATTCTCTCTTACCCCTTTCCCCCAGGTTTTTAAGGAACTCAACTGGTATCTCATCAATGCCCATTGCTTTATTTCCTTTCACCTGCTCACAAAGGTGCATTGGTGATGGGAAAACTATGGGATTTGGGGTACGATTTGCTTGGCCATCCCCCCTATTCTCCTGATTTAGCACCCTCAGACTTCCATCTGTTCCCAAACTTGAAGAAATTTTTTTCGCCTCCAATGAAGAAGTTGAGAGGGCCGTAGATGGATATTTTCACAGCCTTCTAGACTCTCACTTCCAGGAAGGAATACTGATGTTGGAGAAACACTGGACCAAGTGTTGAAGTCAACGGAGATTATGTAGAAAAATAAAATAATTTTTTAACTGAAAATCGCCGTCTTTCATTGTCAGGCCGAGAACTTTTCACCTTACCCTCGGTAATAATTTCTAATAACTGTGCCATCTTATATGCCTGGTAATACAGTCAGCAAATCACTTGATATGCAAAATTGCCAAAGACTTTTGATGTTCAGTATCTGCCAACCTATCTTCTTTGTTTAGTTCATAGTTTTTCTAACTTCATTTACAATTTTAGATTTTAATCTTCTTTCTTCCAACATTCCTCATCCTATTAGAAGAAGCAACTTCATGAAGCTAACTTATTTAACATATCTGTTCTCAACAAAACATACAGCCTAATGTTGGAGTTGGACATATTCTTGAATATGTTTGTCCACAAGGATCAATATGCAGCAAATGTGCTCCAAATAATGTGGGAATTTTCCTTCCGTAGTAAATAAAGCCCACACTGAGCACATAGAGGAGATAAATCTTTAAAGTGTTCACATGCTCCATACGCCAAAAGCTGTCTTTGCTGGTCAGCATACGGATTCATAGTTATTTCAATTGCAGTAATGATCTGTGCAGAAATATCTGCTACTTCTGGATGGGACTGATCCATGGCGAATAATAAATGAAAATAGTCAATATTAATTCACAAAATTCATCTAGTGAGGTTTGGTTATAGACTAATAGTTTTATTGACTTTGAAGAATAAAATATCAATCAATTTGATTTTCAAGTTTATAAGGACATAAATTTAAATGTTTCTTCCACTTTAATTTTCCCTGGTACTCTGGTTCTCCTAGATTTCTGTGGCCCTGGTGCAATGGCCTACTTGTCCTCTGTATGTGGCTATGACTCTTGTAAATAACAGATTCAAAAGTAAAATTTTCATGTTCTTTAGCACTTTGCTCTTTTATCTAGAGAAGGATATTTTTTTAAATCAGGGATGAATTTAGCCATCCAAAGTAATCTGAAAGATATGAATATAATCAATTGTTTCTGGCCATACTTTGTGGAACGACATAATGAAAGAGATGAAGATATCAAGACCAATCTTAAAAAAATACTATAATCTCAAAATATGCTCCTCCCTCATAGCTACAGGTGTTAGTGCTTTCATGGTTTCAAGCTCTTTCCTCTTTTATATTTTAGGTCCTATGATGGTAATCTCTCTTTGTCTTTATTATTTACTTTGTCCCTACACTATTCACTTGATGTTTTCAACTACTCTTGCTTTCCTTACTACTCTTATTTGTATCAAATACTTTATATGTCCATTCTCATGACTATACCTTAAACAATCTGCTGATCTGGAGCCTTTCACATTTCTTATAAAAATCATTCATACACTTGTTCATTAATTAAGAGCTTTTTATAAACATTTTTCTTGATTCTAATGGTGCTTCATGAAGTATTGAAAAGGATGTGCTTAATTTAAAATAACAAGTGCTACACTTGATGCTTGGATCAAAATATATTACAATGTAGTATTTATTTCATAAAAATTGGAGTTAATAAGTTTGTAGCAGTGCATAGAGAATAATTGTGGTATGCAGCACCATGTTTTAGTAACTGTTGAGCATAGATTTATAGATACATTCCATTCAAGCAGCTTTTGGTGATAATGAACAGCTATTTTAAACTTTCTTCAGGCATTCAATCTTGATTGTTTAACAAAATGCATGTTGAAAAAGTTTATATTTTACATAAATATTAATGCTATCAATTTAAGTTTTAAATGAAAATGAGAGATACATAACCAAGAAAAAGGAGGGAAAATCAAACGATAGTAAAATAATTTTGCAGTTACCCCTTGCTTTAACCAACATAATGCTTTTACTTGTAGTCAATTCCTTGCTTAAAAATGTATATATCTCTAACTAAAATGTATAACCATCACTGTTAACATGTGTATCCTTCCTTTTCTTTTAACAGTAAGAGGTTCTGCCTTCGTTTATTCATCTGTATATTTCACAGTGGCCTAGCTTAAGTGCAGGGTACTAATACATTGGCCTATTAGGGATTATAATTATTAGAGAGTGTAATCAGGGATAATCTGCTAGCACTCAACTTGTTAATAAAGTCCTTCATTCTTCCATTCCATTGCCATCTTGAATCAACTTGGTAATCATAGAGTAATGAATGCTACATTTCTAAAATGATTATATAGTTACATAAGTTCTGGAAGCATCAACCATCTAATTAACAAGAGAACCTTCAAGAACTTCACTATCAATGAAGTAAACAATGTCTCCATCTCAAACTTAGTCAGGAGTCTCACTTCATAAAATATGATTCTTGGTTGAATAAAGGTTTGCCTTCCCAAACCTCCACAGAAATATTGGAAATAAAGACAGTGGAAGTAATCTTATGCAAAACTCTGAGTTGTGGGAGGCTGCACTGATATGACACTGTAAGCAACTAATTCTTTCTGGATGCAGCATTACTATCATAGTAAAAAAATGTCCACTCTGAATTTTTCCTAGGGATTAAAATTATTATAACTTTTTCTCGTAGATCATTCTAAGTACATAGTACATGATTTTAGCACTTTCTAGGCATGCTTATGATGTGATTCTTGTCTCAATCTTATATCTTGCCCACGGAAAAATACATTTTTTTAAATGTTTATACCAACAAAATTGCACCGAATACAATGGTCAATATATAGAAATAATGTAAATAAATGTTAATTATTCACAGCTTTATAACTAAAATAACTTGTAAAGTGTGAGATTAACTAGTCAAGGAGGAGGAAAATTTTGGTATAACTTTTGGAGTTGGCCTGTACATACATACGTATATATGGTAACCTACCATTTTAAAGTTAAGCCATGAAATTATATGTAGCAAAGGACCATTAACTTATTATTAGGATAAAACACATTAAAAATAAAAGACCATTAGTAGGAGTTACTATAAGAATTTAATAATTTTAAAATACTTCGACAGCTGAGGTCATTTTGCACGAGCCCCTATGAGGAATCGAACATGGAACTGTTTTCACCAAAGGCAAGCATGCTCCCAACTTAGCTATCAAAGTGCCCCTTATGATAAAAAGCTATCCTTATCAGTTAAATAACAATCACCTTTATAAGATGTCTGCTCTGGGCTAACTGGAACAACCAATGCTTGTATCAAAGTGGAAAATTTACTCTGTTAAATTTTCCACATTGACTAAAAACCAAATAAAGTATTTGAAGTGTATCATCAGTCACCCTAAGTTACAATCAGCATGAAATGATAGCCCACACTGTTCCATAGTGGTTGCTCAATGCAATTTTAAATAACATGCATTTCTTTCCGAGATTTTGTATCCTTTGCCATGATTTTCATAACTCCTTATGATGTAAAACATAATTACTTGATGTGATACTTAAATTATTAATTCATACAACTTGATGGTATTCCATAGTTAATTTTTGTATTAAAGTGATGAAAATTGCAAACTTTCTTTGCAATCACAGAGTAATGCTGTAACCTAAGCACTCATGCTATTATTAACTACCCCTAAATACAAGAAAAGCAATGGTGATAATTATGGTTGGCTGCCTTGAACTCCATACAGATGAAAGTAGTCTCATATCTGATGTCTGGATAATAATAGGTGAAAAAATTGTGAATTGAGAACATAATCTTAAATAATTTTGTTCATAAGATGAAAGGTTCTATCTAAATCCATAATTCCATTTTAATGACTAAAACTGATAAATTTCCCAGCAAAAATAACACAAAGAATATTAGTAATATTCTACCATGTTGCACAGAAAGGGAAACAAAAAGTTAAGAAATGTGTAATTGCAAGGGATACCTGCACGAAGCCGTTTTGTTCAAAACATAAAAAGAAATTATTCAGCATATATTTAAAACTTTAAAACAATTTATTACAAAACGACTAAATGGAAAATCATAAACAAAGTTGGAATCTATAATTAAAAACATGAATACATATGATTAACAGACTCATGATTTTACAAAAAGATAATCCTCTAATGGTGTAAATATTCCATGGAAGAGAAATACTAACATAAATATTAAGTAACAAGGTTTGTACAGATTTTCTGAGAGCAGAAATAATAATGACAGGTTTTAAGTTAGAAAAGCAATTTTTCGAAGAAAGCAAATGTTAGAGAATTACTACTAATAGAATGCTTCTCTGCGTAAAAATGCAACAGCTGCCTTGTGCACTGCTCTCAGTCACCTTGATCCAAAATTCAGTGACCAAAAGCACTGGTACAAAGACTTCAGCAAAATATGCTCCCATGACTTTAAATCATGCCCTAACCATAACACCAGTAATTTATCAAAAGAAAAATGACGTTTTCTTTGATTTATCAAACTTGGACTTGTGAACTAGTACACTGTTGGCTATGTCATTAGCACTTCTATTCTGTCCATAGTAATCCACAAAATCTCCATCGGGATTGATGAGGTATATAATTATAGTATGATCAACCTGAAATGAAAGAAGTATGATAAGACACTGCCAATACACTAAGATAAAACAATACTACATCAAATAAATTTGAATATAATTCATTATCAAGCACTCTATGATTTAGATACTCAAGTTTAAGAGCATATAATTTTCTAGATGATCAAACGGATACTATAAATTTGTGAATTTGAATAATGAATGGTATCTTGTATTCAATGTTTTTATAATATGGATGGAAGCAATATTTAAAATTTGGGATTATCAATATGCTTCAATGACCAAAATTATTGTTACATACTGTTACTATTGATGATAATTGTTTCTGACAATCACTTAAGATACCCCCTAATGTTACTCACAATATAATCATCTTCATCATCTCGTGGACCAGCACTGAAGTACACTCTATAGGCCTTACAAGCTGCTTCTACCTGCTGAAGGCTTCCAGTCAGCCCAATAATCTTTGGTGAAAATTCCTTCACATACTTTCCAACAATTGCAGTAGTATCTCTGGCAGGATCCACCGTGATGAACAAAGGCACCACTTCTCCAGTGAATCCTGAATCAGGAGAACCTAGGAAAAATTTGAGTCAAAAAAGGTGATGAAATACAAATCCCTGAGGGTAGACGATAAATTAAAATATACACTGAAAAATGAAGGTGAATTACAAAGAAATTGATTCCATTTTCTCAATAATCTATCCTAAACACAGAAGCCAACGCGAAGTAAAAAATTATAGGTGTATTACTAGTTCACATTCAGTCTTTCAAAATCTAAATATAAATAATACCTCGTAACTCAACTATGAATTAGTTAAAAGATTGTCACTAAAATATAACCAGTAACTTTCCTTTTCCATATAAAAAAGAAATCTTAACATAACGAAAAGAATTAGCATAAATGATGCGGACACTAAAATACTTCTTTCGCTGAAACGGTCTTTATGGTTTCAAAAGCTTCTTTATGGTAAAGTGATTAACTTTGAAACAGCAAAAATGGAACGATTGATTAACTCGATAAATTTCTATCACTTAAATTCTACTTGTACCAGCAAAGCTTGCAGATGAAGTAAATTGGGCAACTGTAAACAACAACAGCCTACTAACATACACACTAATTAATACTTACCGAGAATTTCGACCGTTTTTGCCATCTTTTCCATTTCATCAGGACATACATCTGGACAATGAGTGAAACCAAAATAGATGAGGAGCCACTGACCAAGGAAGTCTTCACTTTTCCGCGTTTTCCCATTCTGATCTACAAGCTCAAACCGACCGCCAATTTTTGCTTTTCCAAGCATCCTTTTTCTTTCCTTTTCGATTGCTTCAAAAATGTTAAATATGATCTATTAAAACTTTATTCAAATGCATCACACGTTTAAATGGCCACAAAAAAGTCACTTAAAGTACAAATTTCCCGTGAAAATTGTTACCAGACTCTTTCTCCTGTCGTAAAGACAACATGTAAGCAGACAATCCACCAGCCACGAGGGTAGTAATCAATAAATTTTTCCAAGTGACAGGGCCCTTACCAGAGCCTGTACCCCCTCTTCCCAAATTTGGTTTTGTACCTTCTTCGTTACATTTGAAATGTTCGATACGGAGGAATCTGCTGGAAACGGGTGTAATCTGAAAGAAAATTTGATGAGAAACATTCCTGTGCATGAGAAAATGATCCGTCATTTCCGTATAATATTACCTTGTTTATGTTAATGTTGTTAAGGAAGGGAACTGAGTTGATCACAACCCTACGACCTGTAACATTACTCAAAGTTCTCGAACTCCATTTCAAATACGTCACGTCTTTTAAATACAACAATCTACTTTGTAACGAAACTGAACACATGTTCACTGAAAGTATGGCCCACAAACACAATAATTTAGATTCTTTTAATTCTTCACAGAATTATACAACAAAATCCAGATTCCAACGTGTTTCTTGGGATACTCTTCAAAGAGAAATGGCTTTCAGGAATATGAACACTTTCCTTAAATGAGATGATAATGTTGATGATTTTTAAGGAAAATATTCAAAGTTAACTTTTACTATATAGTCTATTGAGCCGGCTTAATACACACATGATCATCGCACTCCACACCTACTCCACATACGATTAAATCCGCAAATACAGGGATGCCAAATGTACGAAAATACGGGTTTTTCTCTTCGCTGGCGGGGCTGGCGGTCTACCGCAACGATTGAAATCATTGAAATGGACATCTGATGAAACCATTCTTGTAGGGAGAAGTTACTATTATAGCAAAATGACGTAAAACTGGTAACATGATTAAGTGAAAAGTTTAATTTCCGATTAAGGTATCAGTTCATGTATTAATTTTTGGCAATAACCCAAAATACTTTTGAAAGGAAAATTAATGATCATATGAAACCCGAACATTTGTTGAATAACCTCAGATATATCCAACCCTTATTCAACCATAGCCAAAACGAAGGCTCGCTTTCAAATTATGGCATAATTCTAGTAAGTTGTAAAACAAGTACAAACGTACCTACGTTTATACTTGTTTTACTTATGCCGTTGAACATGTCTGCCAACATGTTCTTCTACTTTCCGTGTTGTTTAGTCATACCGCCATCTATGAGTAATATTTAATGAAAAGTGATGACAGGGAAGTAGGAAAACTAGATTGTTACATGTTGTATCCCGGTTCGAACGAAAGTTTTTGCTGTTAAATTTTATTATTAATTGTAACGGATTATTCTGAATATCAGCGAGTAGTAAATTCACTAGATTCTCTTAAAATTAGTCTTTGTTTGTTATGGCATTGGAGAAGATCTTTGCGTCTCCGGCAGATCCATGCTTTGAAAGAATACTGAAAAACTGGGACTTACAAATTTTAGGTGTAATTCGTTTATTTGTGAAAACTAATTTAATAATAATGGGTACATAAACCAATATTGTATAATTGCAGACGACATGCTGGAAGATTGGATGTTTCATCTTAGGAATCTGAGTAGAATGTCTCCTGGTGATAGGAAATGGAAGAACACGTTGCCCTTTCTTTCTATAAAAGACTCGGTTGTTCAGTTTATATTCCTTATTTGTGATAAACTTGAGCAGCCCGATGAAGTCCGCTTCCTAACTGTTGAGCTTTTTGATAGGTAAAAATAGTTTTATTTTTTTTAATGGAATGTGCTGTTAAAGCACAACGACAGTTTGGCTTCAACTAAATATAATTGTGTGATTAAGTAATAATTAAATAATTTCAGGTTCATGATGCATCATTTTACCATGTTACATGAAAGTGTATTCAATAAACCAAATTCGAAGCAGAGTGAAAGACTATGGGAAAAAGTTGTTTCACGAGTACAAAATCAAGCTCTTCTAAGATTAATGTCTTGTATGCAACTAGCATCAAAACTTGTTGCTCATTATCAGGTGTAAAATATTTAATTCTTAATATCGTAAAATAGTTATAGTAAACCATACTTTTTAAACACACAATATTGTTTCATTCAGCAATTGTATTTAGAATTACCTGTAAGATAGAGTTATTTCTGCCATCCTTGATTTCTTAATTCTTTTTTCATATTCACCAAGACTTACAATCGTTCTTTTCCTTATTCAAATACAAAGGTATTAAGTCCTAAAAAGGTTCGTCAATTCTTAACTGAGGCTGGGCATTCTTTTACGACTAGTAGCATTATGTCATCTGAAATAAGAGTTTATAAAACTTTAAATTTCAAGGTAAGGATTATGGTCTTAAGTATAAAATGTAAGCTGAGTTTAACTTAAAGTGAGTTCATGATAAACTGCAGACATTAGCTCTGAAGTTTTGGCATCTCACTTACGAATGACATTAAGAATCAAATAAATTTATAGTGAAATGTAGAGTAAGATATGATTGAAACAACATTTGAATGCCTTGTTAAATTTCATTTGAAAAGCAAGCATTTATTTGTTGATACAACTTACAGTTGATTGTTACTGCTAACTGAAAGTTTATTATTTCTCTTTTAGCTGCCTTTAAATACTCCTTTTACCTACTTGGAAACTCTTTTGGCTATTCTTCTAAAAGACAGTAGAAAATGGAATTTTAATAATGATGGTTGTATATTTGAGTCATTATACAAAACCTGTATAAAAATCTTGGAAATAGCATTTATGATGCACAAAGAAATTTACTGTCACCTCTTCTGGATGGTTACTGGAAGAAAAGGACCAATTGGAGATTATAGGTAAACTTTTTGTATAACTATCAATAAAACAACCAATCATTAAATATTGAGTCAAAGCAATGACTGGTGTAAATCATATCACTCTAATAATACAATGGAGACCTAAAGGCAGGGGTGCTACTGAAGGTGAACCACAGCACCCATTATATTTTTATGGCTCTAATCTTGCTTTGAAGTTATACAGATACAATGTGTTAAATATTTCTTTTTGGGAAATCCTACATATGTTTCTTCATTTTTTAAAAACTTTCTCTTCCTCCCCCTTAAGATGTGCCGTATTGTCTAATATTTGTAGAAAAGTGATTGATTTAGACCCATTAGCCAAGCCTCTGATTATATTCGACCCAGACCATAGTAAGAAGTCTTGTTAAGTATTTGCACAGAGTGAACTTATTTTTTGGTACTAGTAATGAGTAGTGGTGAGATTCAAAAATTTTAAGAACAGGTTATTGTCCCTAAGATGTATGCATGCTGCAGTCTTGAGTTCTTACATACAATTTCCTTTATTATTCTTATGTGAAAATTTGTTTATTATGCTATAGAAGATGAAACGAGAATGTAGTATTTCATGATTACTTACTTAAGTGTTCTACCTTTCAATAGGTCCATGTACCCTAATATTCCATTTTCAAAGCCCTTTCCTTCGTTACCTTGTAACTCACTCCACCCTTTATGTCATCTAACATCTTTTACCTCTTTTATCTTTTATTCAGTTTCTATCCTTTCTGATAAATTTTATAATTTAAAAATACAAATTTCCAGAAGAACAAAGAATTAAACAATTGCTTGATTGTATATCTTCAAGGAGCACATGTAAATTATGAGTACTTCCATAATTCTTCCCACAATTTATAACAAAAAAAATAAAAGTTTAGCGCTTACACTAGGCTAGGGTGCTATATTTCAGGCCATTCTTCTCCTCTCTGTGGTAATTTGTTTGTATAATACATTGTAGGATCTCAGATCAAAATGTAAAGATTTTGTTTTGAGGGAGCTGGAATAACTGATCTCGAATGTTTGTATAATGGTGATCTTAGTGTATTGGGGGATAAGAGTCCTTTCAAGGTTCTCTTGCCTTGTACCTTTCTACAGCTGTCCCTTTTATGACCATTACGGGACATTCAGATGCTTGGGACTCCATCGGAGGCAAGGCAAACTCTTGGTAGCATATTGCCCAAAAATTTTTCAGCGAGTGAAAGTTACATATCACACATCAATTTTGATTTGCACATAATTTCATGCCATAGTTTTACCAAAACCAATTATTACGACTGCTTGAATAGTACTACTGCTTTGAAATCCTTTATAAAAATATCTATTGTACACAAATGAATGCAGAAAGTAAATGCAGTACTCACCAGATAATTATTTTTCTGCAGGATCTCCAACATCAAGGTTTATATATTTACACTAAATTTTCACCGTACAAAATTTACACTACCTGCTGGTTGCGCTGAATGTCAGTAGTCCTTTTCTGCATGATATGCCCAGAAGCAAGAAGCAGCACACAGGGCGACATTGCAATCCTTAGATTTATAAATAGTTTCTTTTCATTTCTTATGAGACGCACACACTATACATCAATTATGTCCATGTTTTTTGGATGCTGAAGGAGAATTCAAATCAGGGTAATGGCAACCAGTAAGTTTCAAGGGCTGATCTGTGGGCAACGACTTCTTTCTCTCTTGTTTATCTTTAGAAGATTCTCCATATTTGGCTATTACTGAATTTATAAGTTCCATCCTGAACGTAAGATTTTTGTGATTCCCTCCCTTTTTTAGTGAATAACGTATGCATTCAAAACGCACAAATCAAGCAGATGCTGGAATATTCTTTGGTAGTATTTCTTCATTCTCTTCCTAGCTACACTATAGAATATCATATATTGGTCAGAGAGGTCCACGCCACCCATTGCATCATTATAATAAATGCAAACCTCTTGTTTCACCTTCATACCACCCTTTCTTTCTTTTACCGACTTCATTTTTGCATCATGAATACTGCTAAGCATATAAACATCACTTCTTTCTTTCCTTTTCAACACCATCAACTTTTTTTGGAATGCTGCAACAACTTCTCCTTTTTGCAATTTTGTATTCGTTACATCTTTTGGAAGTTCCTTGCGATTTTGACGGACCGTTCCAACAGCATCCATTTATAGTATAGTAAATAAATCAAAAATTTCAGGGCTGCTATAATAATTATCTAAGCCTATCAAATACCCTTTATTCAGAAGCTTTTCTGATAAATTTAGCACTATTTTTTAGGCTTGGTAAAGTTTTTCAAACCAACACCTATTACATTTTTTAAATCAGTATCCTTTCCAGTATATATGATAATGTTCCATATATATCCTGACTTTGCCTCACAAATTTTAAAAGATTCCATTCCATAAACTTGATTATGACAGTAAAGAATAAAACGGTAGCTTTGGGTGGTATTACCCTGAAAGGTTGAAATTTTGGGGAAGACCGTCCCATGTGTGAAGACGATTCTAATAAGAACTGAAAGAAACATGAAGTAATAAAGGATCTCATAAGGTGGCAGGACCAACAAGAAGGACTAGGATTAAGATTTGGCATCTAAAAACGCTTTCCCCATCGAGAGAGGGATTATTTTGAAAGGCGAGTCTATAGATGCGTTCCCCACCCATGGAGTGACATGGAGGCACGTCTATAGATGCTTAAGGGGTAATTACTTCAATTAAAAAGATTGGTAAAATCATTGATCCTTCAGGAAAAAATTGGTAAATCCTTGATATGGAGTGTTTTGCTGTATGGGTGTGAAACGTGGACCTTATGCAGAACATATGCCTTATGCAGAACAAGTCCACAAAAGTAAAGCACAATAACTCGAACATGTTTTGTAGCATACTGTAAAGAAAGTCCTCAACCAATACCATTGTTCAGCGTCACTCATACCTAAGTTGGTTCCATATCATCACAGCCTTGAACAGGACTGTGATGGAAGTGAGTGAAAGATAATTTTTGTTTTAATCGTGGAAAAAAAGGCAAATAAAAATTTTCCATTTATCTCATACATACCATATATATTATTTAAATTATAAGAGATATTAGAAATTCCCTAGTATAGAATAAGAGNTAATGCATTGTAAATATAGGAGATTAATATAATCTTCCCTTTAACTCTAACAAAACATCATAATACAAGGTCTAAGTCACATTACAGTAATTATTCAGTCAATCAGTAATAATAATTCATCTGTAAAATAATTCAAATTAATCTTACAGATTTGGCATGAAAAAATTTCCCTTTTGGTAAGATATTGTTAGTATTAAAGTATCTTATATTATTAAAAGAAAATTATTTGAAAACGGTAATTATCTTTCCATAGGAATCAGTTCTTGTGTGTGGAATGTGACAACCTTCTGTTAGCTGCTGGAGTAATCAGCTGTGCAGCTAACATGGATCTTATTAAAGAAAAGGATATGCCAGAAAGAGTCCTTGATCATTTATCCTTAACTACTGCAATTCCTAAGAAGGACATTGCTGAGTTTGCTCTTACTCTAACAAAAGTCATTCTTGGGCACAATTTACCTTCATGAAATGGCTGTTTAATATTTGGGTTTGAGTGTAGCTTTTTTCCTTGAATGATTCATCTATTAATTGTTTTCCTATTGATAGAAATATTAAATTATTTCTATCAATATTATGTATTACTATAGGTATTTTGTTTAAAATACTTCGTGAAATGTGAGAGAGAGATGTTAGTAGCACCCTCAAGAGAAGTGCCTTCTCCATTATTGTTCTATTCATTCGTTTAAATAATTCATTTGAGTTCAAATGATAATTTGTCATAGAATATTTTTGACTGAATAGTTTTCAAGGAAAGTGCTGCAGTAATTTATGTTACAGATTGTCAAGGATAACAGAGTTGATGGAAGAAATCGGATAAACATGGTTCACTTTTGTATGATTTTCTGTTAACGTTGAAAACATGAAAAATATACTATTTCTACTTGTTATTTTAATGGCAGAGATTATTAAAATTTTAAATAACCCTCATTTGCAACTAATTATTAACCCTTTTGCTCCCACCACATTTGCAACTTTACCAGCTATGATTATGAAATTTTCATGAAAATGAATTCATTTTTGTGAAAAATTGTTGTTGTGTCATGTTGTTCAAACAACACATTACTGTTGACGTATAAAAAAATTCTATATTGCAAACCATTATTTACTTTTATAAAAAATACTATTTTAATGTAAATGAGTTTTAAGGTAAAGCCGATGTATCAGTACCTTGAGCTTGTAAGGGTTAAGAAGTTTGTGATTTAATTAGCATTCAATCAGTTCATTGCCAGCTCCCCTTGCAATGAACTGATTGAGTGGTAGGACATGAGTTTTTCGTCTCAAAGTAGTCCTCACTCTCATGAGCGTACTTATAGACAGTATTCACAGGAGTATACTTGAAAGCAGAGTTTCAAAGAGTTATGTCCTGGGTAAAGGGATCTAATGAATGAAGAATGCTTTAGGCAAGTTTAGGAGTTGATTTGAAAAGTTTGAAACAGATGAGAGATAAATAGTACTGAGAAAGATGATGGACACCTTTGAAAGCCAAAATGTTAATTGAAATGGTGTGATACATAGTCAAGAGGCTTTGCCCTCCTCACTTCATTAGCTCTGCTGACACTAATGCTACAGAGCAAAACTTGTATAACAAGAAATAGTACTAGTAAAGGTGTTAAAATTGATTTCTTTAGGTTGTTTTCCAACATAATATCCAGAAGTGTTGACGGTTTGTAGAAGTTGATGCTTTTCAAATAGCTTTGATTTTTAGGAATTTCTTTTACATTTCATCAAATTTCAAATAAGAAACAGTATTTGATGAGTGGAATACGGACCTTAAAAATTTTAAGGGTCATTGTTACTCCGGAATTACTGAAACTGCGGTTTCTGATGGGAAATGTGAGATACTAGACTTTTCCTCACATTTGCATTTTGCCGACTTCAGTCAGACTTACACAGGGGCGGTCGACGGATGCCCAAAAATTTCCTTCTTGTTATAGACAAATGAGTTTCAGTAAGAATGATAAGTTAAAGGATACTCGCTAATGTTATGCATTTCACATATATAATTCACAAAAGAATTCGGATTTTATGAAACTTATGTAGTTGTATTTTTTCACTCGACAGTGAAGCGATTTTAAACGTATAAACGATATGGGAAAAATAAATAACTCTTAACAGCAATGGTGGGAGTCAATCACAGTGCGCAAGATCTCCAAGCCCTCCAAGCCTACGCTCTACCAGAGATGCCAATTTAATTTTGAAAAAGTCGCCAGATATTCCCGGAGAAGTAGATAAAAACACCAATTTGTCGTTCTTAGAAAAAGATTTCGTTAAGTTGTAAGCAACAAAATAATAGTTTTGATTCGCTTTTATAGGTAGAATGTCAATTCAGTTTTTGTTTAGATAAAATGTGTACTATGAAATTCGGCGGAGCAAAATATTTAGATTGTATTGCATCATAAACACATATGGATATAAATCAATACGTTGACTAAATTTGACATTACTTTATGACATCTAAACACTTATAAAGTGTGACGATTAATCTTTTAATTATTTTTTAGTCGGTGCTATCGTGCTATTTACTTTTTTATGCTTCCGATGTGTGGCAACACTGCTGGTATATGAAGTGGATGGGGGGGTGAAGAGAGCGATGGGGGTGAAGGGGTAAAATGAGTATATCTCTATCGTCTTATCTCACATATTCTCTGCGATAATCCTATGATTTTATCCAGTCGTTGCGTCAGTGAAAGATTGTTGTTGATATAAATCTGTTTCGGAGTAGAATTTCAAAATGTTACTTTATGTTTCAGCGTGTGAATAGAATCACTGAAGTCATTGAGGGCACCTTTACGTTAATTTAAGGGTCTGCTCAATTCTTACCCAAATATTTGCATAATGGCTGAAGGTGGTCGAGGAAGAGGCAGGTAAGAAAAGTATGTTTTATAAACAAAATAATTTACTCGTCGATTAAAATGAATCGACTCGTTTGACTGAATAGAATTTCATTAAGGCTCCATCGTTGTTGTTACTGATTGTTACGTATCTGTATATACCTTCGGTGAGAATACAAGAAATTACAATAGATGGATTGTTTGGAAGTAACAATATGTGACTTTCATTCTATAGTTGCCTTTATAATCTTGAGTTATCGAGTGAAGTAATCACCTCGGATGATTATTCCTGGAATACTGTCACCCAAGTTGTGACGTTTTCACAACACGGTTATCATAGCGTAACAGATCCTCTCTACATTCATTTTGAGTGCGAAAGATAACGGTCTCTAGTAATACAACATTTGTTTAGCACAACTTATGTGTGTAAGTGTCCATTTGTTTCAAATTTATTTGTCCAGCCATAATAACGTCCATATATTTACTGAAGATATTTTCCACTGACCAATATATTTCACTTTTCCGCATGAATCCAATTTCTAAGATTTTATTTATTCCACATTAATTCAGTTTATTCTTAAACACATTTCACAAACTTTTTTAAAAATTAGCTTATCAGTTAACAATTTATGGAATGTCCAATATATTGGACATTGGGTCTCAAAGGTCGCATACCTTCCAGGGGTCGTTTCCTTACACTCCTTACTCCATTTCTCATCATTACTTATTTACAAGATTCCAAGCTGATTTTTTTCATTAAAAATTGGCTCCCTTTATATCTTATATGTATATGGTAAGAAAAATCTCAAGTAAACTTAATTAATTGCAAATTATTTTATTAAGAAAATCAGTAACATAAATTCCAAATTATCTTTTCTTATTTTACATTTAACAACCAATGTTATGTTTTATTTTGTGTGAAACAAAAGTAAAAAAATTCCTCTCCTTATTTAAACATAAATGGACGATGTATTTCATTCAAAGAAATTTAGATTTTCCTTGACATGTGCTATATTTACAGCGTCATCCATCTTTCCTCTTATCCACAACTGGTAAGTGATCTACGCCATCAAGTCGCACTTCCCTCAGTGGTCTTCTTTCTGTCTGGAAAGTTCTTCGAATTATTGCTTCAATCGCCTCATTGCTAGGTCTCCCTTGTTTTACTCCAATCCTTGCCTTACATCTCACCAAACTCTCTGCAATATTCATTTAAATTCTAATAGATCCATAACTCTTTTGGCTGACAAATTCTCATGATTGCAGTATTTTCGGTACTCAAACCAACTGTTCACCAAGGCCATGTCAATCACATGCATTATCATTCGGAGGGTCCATTTTCTTGATTTTATAAATATTCTGTACATGCTGATCATTTGATCCATGAGATCTACACCACCCATGGATTTATTGTAGAGTCGTACAACTTCTGGATGTCTAATATTTACATATTCTTTCTTTTTCTTATCCCAGCGATCCACAGTGTCCTCCTCTCCAATGCTAACAAAATTGGATCCCATGACCACTGTCCAATTATCCAGCCATTTGGTCAAAACCACATCGCCAGCCTTGCTTGTTACACTGCCTGAGAATCCCCTTCTTCATGATCTCCTTGTCACTTATCAGTGGTGGTGAATGAAACTGATTCACTCTTACCGTCCCTCCTGCATATATTTCTCTCTGCTTTAAAATTTGAAATAAGGGATACGACGAAAAAAAAAATGTCAAAAAATGACTTATGTCCTCTTTTTCTTATTCTTTCACTCAACTTTAAGACAACTGCTGCTGCTAATCCAAATGTTTGAAACATTTTTCATCAGCGATAGTTGACTTTCCATGGTATATCAAAAAGTCATATGCAGTACCTCCTTTTCCACAAAGCACAAAGATCTTTATACCCCAAGGTTTGGGTTTTCCTCTCACGTACTGTTTTGCTGCTAGTTTTCCATTAAAAGGCACAATTTGTTCATCAATGCATAAAAATTCCTCCAGTGGCAACTGCAAACACCTTTGTCTGCTCGAGTTAAAGAGTGGCAGAACTTTGAACATTTTATCAGTGCAGTTACTGGGCATTTCCAAGTTGTTAACTATATGTAAGTGAGATCGTAACTGGAAATATCTGTCCCTTGTCATACTCTCACGAAACAGATTCAAGCCCATAATTGAATCCCAAAAGTTTGTACTCGTGGATATTTCAGACAGCCCATTACTATGTGCAAACCAATGAGATTTTTAATTTCGAAAGAATTTGTCGGCTTAAAATTGTTGCCAGCTTTTTGTAATGCATAGATATTCGTATACAGCGCAAACTTATCAAAGGCTTCCTCCTTCACGTAGCGTAAAAAACAATTCGCAGGGTTTAAAATATCTCTGTCAAAGTCTCCCCTGCCTCATAAATTATGGTGGGTGGAACAAAGGTTTGATGATGGTAAGCAAGATCATTTTTAGACGTTAAACGATAATTACTTGCTGGTTTTACACACCCCTCTACTGCTAGATCTTCTTCCTCCTGTATAAATTCATCTTCGGCTGAAAGTTGGGCTTCAATCGTTTCTTCTTCTATTTTGCTAATTTGATCAGCTCCCACTCTAATACGTAGTGTTTGGTAAATCTTCCAGATTGTTCTCATCATCTGAGATTTCAATTTCAGATTCTCCACTATCAATAACATCTAGTAAATTTGCTATTGCCTGAGGATCCATATCACACTATATTTTCTGTAATTTAAAAGTACATTTTATAGCTGAATACAATTACAGAATATAAATCTGTGACTAAAATGTTAATAGCGTATAATAAACAAGAATCAAACTTACCGAAATACTCCAATTTGCCAACAGAATTCAGCAGATTCAGTGAAGGAAAGATCCTCTCTCCCAATAATATACGCTCAAGACAGCAAGATTCACTTATTGCTTGGATGCACGTGGTAAAGAAGTGAATAAAAGCACTAGGTGGCAGTGTATTTATCCTAAATTTTGCAGATTAGTTGGAAAAGCCACCCAATCACTGCGCAGAACTTAAAATGTCTCAGAATAGTTGACTTGTATGGGTAGGAGAAAGGGTAGAAAGATTTGGGTTCATAGAGATACCCTGCTGTGCATAAACACCATTGTAATGGGAGGTAAATGGTACTCTAATTACCTCCAGCTACAGTGGGAGCAGATACAATTACATTAAATTTTAAATACTAGTTTATAATAAGTAATGAATATTATGTCCAATATATTGGACAGTGGGCCTGAAAGGGTTAAGTTGATTAATTATTTTCCACCTTTCAGTAACGAAAGATATTTTTTGTACTGCAGTCAATTACTCTTTTTGTTTGGGAATAGCAGTAAATGTTTTAAATTGCCGTTGATACTTTGTTCTGAACATATTAATCTATCATTGTCTAATATTTAAACTCATGACATGAGTTTATTCAATGAAATTAAAAGTACTAAGTGAAATCTGGTGGAATTTCATTTTAAAAAACGAAGAAAAAATCAAAGATTTACTTTCCACAGAATTTATTACTGCGACCATGGTTTCGGTGCAAATTTGCACCATCCTCAGGCCAGGTTTTCTTCGTTTTTTATTCAATGAGTCATCCAATGAGATTCTTACTCAATGCGGATGATCTCAAGATATTCACAGTCAATTAACAATTGTTATTCACCTCCTGCCTATTAAGTTAGATAAGTGCTCATGTATATAATTTTTTAGAATATCATATTCTGTTAAATTTAGTTACTTTTTAGGGGATCAATCTTTACCAAGAGTTAAACATATGAATCAATTTGGACTCTAAATTAAATTTCACATCATATTATGATGAAATCGAAATCCTTAAGAATGTTGGGTTTTATTTGGAGATTCAGTAGAGATTTTAATGTAATAAATCTATCCTTATGGTTCCAAAGTTCGAAAAGAACACCAATTTGGAAAATATCATATAGGACAGGTTAAGTAAGGAAAAATATACCGCTTTCCATACACCACCTTCCATTCACCGCCTGCCTTACTTAACTGGCAGTTTGTGGAGACATACAAATCTAAATATATCCCTTGGGTTTCAAGACAACACCATAATGGTAAATACCGTACAGGGTATTTTAGCTAATGTATTCATACATCCCCTGCCAAACGCTATTGGTATAGTCTCTTACAAATCTTAATATATCCGTTGAGTTTGAAGAACAAATATGCAATATTTGTTATCCTATGCAATTCAGAAAATCACAAAATGTAGCAAGTTTGGGTCCTTCTAGGTTCAAACCCAGGATACCCAGAAGTGATGTCTCAATTTCTCCTTAGCGAAGTGGTCGGTTTCTTTACGCAAAAAAAATCGCCTAACTATCACTCAGGTTTTAAGGCCAGATTGCATCGGGAATTAGCTTAAATATTATCCAAATTTCCTGTATAATTCTTATGGAGAAATATTTAATCCACCCTGCTGTCAAACCATAGAATCAATTTAAGAATTTTTAGGTTTGAAAATGAAATACAGCCACAAATACTATTCACATGCCAAATTTGAGCTATTTCGCTTTTCGGCAAGTGCCCAGAAAAAAAAATTGTAAAAAACTCCCTGTATATCCCTTACGGGAAAAATTAATGCATCCTAGCATTGAACCAGTAGCCACTAGGGCAGAAATCTTTATGGCGTACAATAGAAATCTAGATCTTCTATTGATGTCACGAATTTAAACATTCTATCTTAATGAAAAATGCCCTGAAGTTTTTGAAACCTGTAATAAATTAATATTATTATTATTATTACATATTATTTATGGGCTCTGTATGGCTTACTTGCAGGCTTGTCAGGGGAAATCGCAATGGCCTGCGATCCGGGGAATCACCTAGAGTCTGTAAATTTTACTTACAAGGAACTTGTTATTTTGGTGAAAATTGTCGGTAAGTTATTCAATACCATGTTTTTTCTAAGATTGTAAATTCATCATAATTTGTAGAAGAATTCTTTTTTATTTCAGTTCCAGTGTTGATAGCGTAACGCACAGCCACTTAAAAGTAGTACATCTAAATATTAAATTTAGACCATTTTAATGTATACTTCAAATAAATTTCAACCAAAGCTTGATTTAGGGCATGGTATCATGCTTTATTAGAGTTAAAGTGAAGATTATAATTAATCTACAACCTAATGCATTGTAAATATAGGAGATTAATATAATCTTCCCTTTAACTCTAACAAAACATCATAATACAAGGTCTAAGTCACATTACAGTAATTATTCAGTCAATCAGTAATAATAATTCATCTGTAAAATAATTCAAATTAATCAGTCATACATTTATCCAAGGGACCTTTCCACACAGATTAAACAATTATATGAAAGAAAATATAGCATAAATATAAAGTAAGGAAATGCGATTTGTTTCATTGTAGCCTTTTGTCTCACAGTGGTCTTGTCTTTCCATTTGTGAAGAGTCAGCTTGGTTGTTGTTCTCTTGTTCTTTTTACTAAAATACTATGATTAAAAGAACCAAAATTCACAAATTTCATAGAATCTTTTTAATTTTCTTTTCAATTTTGATAATTAGTGCTGAAAGACCTTGAGAAAGAAAGAACCTTTGAAGATTTTCGTCCCGTATGATCTGAATCGGTACCCTTTTTGTATTATTTCACTGCAGTTGCTACAGTAGCAGGCTTTCAAAGATTATCATGTACTAAATGTATCTTTAAATACTATTCCCAATTGTGATTAAGTTATGGGTAGATACTATACATACATTACTTGTTCTATTTACAGGATCAAAGTATATGTCTATTAAAATCTATCCTTTAAAATCTCTGACTCATCATGAACAGGGTAAAGTACTTTATATAACAATAATAATAAATTATAAATATAATTAATTAATTTTTGTAAAATAAAAGTCATTTTTTGATCAATAAAAGATGCTTAAAAATTGGATTTATTTATTTCAGTAAGTTCAAATTTAAAGTTATTCATAATGATAACAGTTGTTAAAAAAAGGGCTACCTATAAGTTAGGCACCGCCATGCACCAGCACCAACAGTGACTTGTCCTCGAAACTAAAAGTTGTCTGTTGTCTTCAGATTGGTGGCTTCGTGACCATATATGAATACTGTGTGTAATTTCTTAAATTTTCTATTTGCATAATTGTGAAAATTTGAGAAATTATACGTGGTATTTGTTTGTGGTTGCTTTGCGATCCACATCCTATCGTTTTCCAATCCTAGAATAGTAAAGATTCAATTAAATTTTTTGTGGTTTTCATGGTATGATGCCTGATAATAAGTCATCAGTACCTAAATTATTAATCAACAAGTTATTATAAATTGGCATTATTAATAGAATGGAAGAAAGAAATGCCCAATCAAACCAACGTTCTTCTAAAAAATAAAATAATAATAAATCAAATAATAACTTTCTTCTTAGCAAACAACATAACGTAAATTAAATATAATAAAATTCTTCCAAGCAAACATAATTTCAAATAAAATGATAAAATTATCTCTTCCTATGGCAGCTTTGCATAACAGAGTTGTATGAATGAATTCATTCTTTTGCAACAAATTTATTGAATATATAACAGTTTGGGTTTTTAGCACAAGCTGCTCATAATTTAGATTCATCTTGCCATGACCATAAAGTATATGAGACTGCCAACATTTAGTACAAATGGTTTCCAGTAGGCAGTACAGAATCCTAAAAACCAAAGATCAGAACTATCCACTTAGTTTCAGTGGTAGGGCGGCACTGGTGCACAATGGTACCTAAATTACTAGTACTGAAAAATGTTCATAAATTCTCAAAAGACTTTAAAAAGATTTTTGTTTCCAAGAAAAACTTTTTTTCAAATATTTTTTTTACCATGTTTAAAGGAGTAAAATAAATTGTACTAATTGAATGTGATAACACTGTAAGCTTCTTGCATGAATTTCTGCTGAAATAGTACTGCTTGAATTAAAAATTATCCAATGATGAAATCAAGATTAACATGAACAAGTAGGAATCATAAATTATAAAATGATTGAGCCTTAAAATTTTGAGAATCAAGATGATGGTGATCAATTTTTTTACAATGGCTGTTTAGGTTCCACAGATATCCCTGAAGTTTTTATCAGATTAAATGACAATCAAAATTTTTAAGCATAGATTTCCCAACCATGAGAGAACATCTAAAAGTTACTCAGAGAAAAAGAGACTGTAATTTTTCCATGTGTTGAAATATTTTATCTTTGTGTGTCTGTTCCTGTGAATTCCATTTGGGGACTGATCAGCATGGTTTAGTTATTGGGAATTGACTGTTTACTGGATCTAGGACTCAACACTCTTTGGATTAACTGACCAGGGTAGGGATGAATGTGAGTTAGGTGTAATATCCAGGCATTTCTTGTGGAATTGCATCTTGTGGTGAGAGGCTCAGGGGTGTAATTGTTTAAACCAGTGTTCCCCAAACTTTTTCACGCCACCACTCACTTGGATTTATCACTACCCCCCAACTGTCATCTATGAAAATTAACATCCTAAGTACAGCCAAAGCTGAAGAATAATAAAAAGAAAAATTGCTGTTTGAGGATGGAGTGCACCTGGTGACGTGTAAGTAGACAGCTGCAGAAAGAAATCCTGCTCTGAAATGGAATTAGAATGTGTGTAGTGGTGGTAGAGGTGACCAGAAAGCTCCACATTTATCTTCTTGGACTCATCTTCAACCTTTGCACCATTTATAAGCCTATGAGGTGGCTTCTGTCATGGAAAGATCTCAAGTAGTGATTAGCTTGGTTGATCATGGAGCTCTCAGAGTGTACATGTAGCATAGATTATTAACCATGACAACCTACTTCACACGTGCACTTCCTTTCAAGATTACCTCCAGTAGTGAAATCTGTAGATGTTGCCGCTAAGGTTATCAAGCCAGTTTGGGATAAGGGGATCACTAGGGAACAGTGGAACTGCTCCATACCTATGGCATTACTTGCCCTAGCAACACTGCATAACCCTCATTATTTCTCCAATGAACTTGGTGTTCTTTGCAAGGTACAGATAAACAGACCTGAGGCACAAGGTGCTATATACTTTCCAAAATCCATGAGGCAATACATTCTGGAGAGATGCGTTGTTCTCTCTTGCTGGGCTTCAGAAAACTTGAGAAATCATTCAGAGGCAATTATGTTGGGATGAGTGTTATGTAGATACCAAGGATTATATGTATGTGAAGATTGTAAAAAAAGAAACTTGAAAGCACCATTAACACCCCTACAATCTGTGGTGGATGAGACCTATCCATTAGAGAAGCTCACTCTCAATATCAACTGTCCCTTACCTACATCAGTCTAAGAGATCCATATATTCTGACTGGTGAGGATTATTTTTTCTGGCAACCAGAAACCTTTGCAATCCTATACTAATCCACAGAAACAGTTCCTATCCTATACTAATCTGCAGAGAGATGAGTGTTTGTTGAAAATATTCTTTGTCAGCATGGTATACCAAAATATCAACTGATGGACTTTGGTGCCAAGTTTGTCCCATGGTTAGTGATGGATGTGTAAAAACTTCTGAAAATTAACACAATTTGTAAACATATTACAATCCTGCTGCCAATGGCAGACTGGGGAAGATAATCGATCCTTTTCTGATACCATCTCCCATTACATCTTTCAATACAGTCCCAGGGACTGGGACATCAACTAAATTATGTATTATTCTCCTAAGGAAATAGTTGCCACAGAATTACAGGTTTCAATATTGCATATCTTATGGATGGGATGGACCTTACAATACCATGAGAGAACATTTTAATTCCCTCAGCTCCTTCCTATTCAGAAGAACTGTCCTATAGTTGCACAGTGAAATGAAGGCTCTAGAATGCACAAGCTCAAGTGTTTAGTAACACCAAAGCTGAGCTTGGTAGGTATAAGGAGTTAATAGGGTTTGGACAGTTACAGCTGTATTCTTATATTACTTAGTAACCTACCTAACTATTAAGTGGATACTAAGTCCAAATAACATATTCATGGATGTTGGAAAACCTTACTAAGCATATCCTGCCTCTAAAGTTAGTCACTCATTGTTAGTGATGGCATGCCCTTGTTTATCACTGCAACTAGCAGATGATAGAGGCACCATACTGGCATTTCTTTCACCATTTATTAAAGCAAGGTTGTAAGACATATTGACATTGTGTACTATGATTTGTACATAGCATAGTTTGTATATTATAATTATACTTTTAACTTAATTTTCTTCATTATATTNAAGGGGATCACTAGGGAACAGTGGAACTGCTCCATACCTATGGCATTACTTGCCCTAGCAACACTGCATAACCCTCATTATTTCTCCAATGAACTTGGTGTTCTTTGCAAGGTACAGATAAACAGACCTGAGGCACAAGGTGCTATATACTTTCCAAAATCCATGAGGCAATACATTCTGGAGAGATGCGTTGTTCTCTCTTGCTGGGCTTCAGAAAACTTGAGAAATCATTCAGAGGCAATTATGTTGGGATGAGTGTTATGTAGATACCAAGGATTATATGTATGTGAAGATTGTAAAAAAAGAAACTTGAAAGCACCATTAACACCCCTACAATCTGTGGTGGATGAGACCTATCCATTAGAGAAGCTCACTCTCAATATCAACTGTCCCAAATTTAATTTACCAACAAATTTTAAAGAATCATAGGTTTACAAAAACAGGTTTTGAAAACCTGTTATAGTTAATTATTTTAGTAATAAGTAGTCCATAGATCAGTGGTGTAGCCATATTTACTTAGTATGATCAACATTCAGAAATCTCAAAACTAACTCACAAGTCAGTATGTTGCAATTCGATAGGTAGTTCATCTGATAAATTAATAAAGGAAGATAAATCTTCCCTATAATTATCCTGCATAATTACATAAAAAGAGAAAAAGAATGTTCGACAAATTAGTAGCACACACAGTAAGCAGTGATCCTGTAACTGAATTGAAAGTTTTTTTTGGTATTAATTGACGCAAGTATTGATTAAATTGAGAACAGATTCAAACATTGTTTAATTTAAGTCTCATTGATGTAAAAAAATAAGAAAAGATAATTAAAAGATGCGTGTATAGGTTTTGTAAAGTTTTACAGTCATGGTGTTGAAATAGGTCCATTGGATGAAGTTCCTACATTATAGAGGATTTAAATACTGAAATAATAACTTCTGTGCAGGACACAATTCAATTTATGTGAGAAGAGTACTTAAATTCCAATGCACTGTTAAGGATTGGCAGAAGAATGTGATTTAAAAAAAAAGATTTGGAGCAGATTGCAGGTCTTAGAACAAAACAATTTTCCTGTGGTTTTCCAGTGGGCAGAACTAAAGAAGTGTTCTCAGCAGCCATTGAATCATGGCAATGACATTGTGAAAAATGTGTTATTCTTCATTGAGATTATCTTGAGAAGCGACAAAAGTTTCAATTTTCAAGGGCAAGTACTTTTTCAGGAAAAAAATTGGACACCTTAGAACTTGAATCCAACTAGTAGTAGTAGGTTAGCTGGCCAGGCGAAATTGAAATGTGGATTAAGAGTAGTTTCTTTTATTTGCTGTAAGTACAGCTAGGTTCTATGCAACTAGGCCTTATTATTCTTGCCTTGAGACTCTTATTGTCTTTGCTAGGACACTATCCCTTTCACTCTTGCATTCGTGCTTCCAATTAATCATCCCATTTACTTCTCATCATCTGCAGAATTTCATATGCCTCTTACTCCTTTGATATCCTGGAAGGAATGTCAACAGTTGCTATCACTTCTAAAATAAGTTAACGAACACATTTTGAAACAATAGAACTGTGCTGCAACTGCTCTTCAAACCAAGTTGCTTCCTTCCTTTAACAAATCATGGAGGGAAGCCTCTCTTTGTGACGGCAAAGGTTTTCTCAAGAAACCTTACAATAGTATTCAAGCCATCCTTAAAATTTAGGAAACTTATCAAGAGAAGGTGGTTTGCTTTGATCTGTCCATACATGAGGGCCTGGGTCTCTAGTCACAGCAAACTTAAATTCTCAAATGGCCTTTTGAAACTCAGCAACTTGCTGAAATCTGACTTCCATTACATTGTGATAATATTCTGCTATTGTATTGCCATAAATAAATTATTAGTAGGAAGTATTATATTAATAATGACACAAAAGCCTTCAAAATGCACTTAAAGAACCTGGACTGCAGATGAGTTTCTCATGTTTGTTCTGTGTTCAGTCACTTGCAGCTTCACACCTGTCATGTGTGCTGCAGCCAAAGTGGTAAGTTATTTTTATCACCAAGTGTACTTATTCTCATAACAGTTGCAGTTCTGAGTAAAACTGTTGCATCTTTTATCACTTCAATCATATTATCTCTGAATAGGTGATGTCTGTATAACCTCACAATGGTTGAAAGAAATGAAAATGTGGATTTAGGCACAATTCATGGTATTATGAGGAGTTGTGCTATGTGAAGAATAACAGAAAGGGAGTTTAGTTTGTAATCTATGCTTGTATAACATTAATTGATAAACCATCTACAATTTCATTAATTATTTCAGCTTCCTTCATGTGGATAACAGTCGTGAACAAAATGACAATAGGACTTATAGTCAACAGAAAGTTCGGGGAGAAAGAAAGCCAAAGCAAACACATGATGATGGAGCAAGAACCAGTCATCAATTAGGAGCTAGCAGGAAAAGGTGATTTCTATATTTTGGCTTTCAGTCTCTATGAAAGTCTCTAGTTAAATAGAATTGTATTAGTTATAAGTGTTGGAGTGAGGACTCTTTCAAGATTCCATTTAATTTAGGTACAAAGAATCAGTGTAGGCAGAGGGTCATTTGTTAAGTACATTAACTACTATAAAAGAATTCTGCAACGTTAAAGAAAAGAACTTCGTTTGAATTTTTAGTGTTTCTTCTTGTGTTGTGCAAATGGTTATTCTCTGAGGAAATAGAATGTTAAATGATGTGCAAATTTTGAAAGTTGTGTGAGTTTTGGCTCTAAAACTGTATTGCAGAAATGCTTTGCAGTTATTGTGATGTCTTTTCACATAATGTAGGATATTCAGGAAGTTTGTAAACTATTTTTCTTCTGAAAGGTAGAATTTTATTATTTTAGTAATAATATCTCAGCATTTTTCTTCTTCTGTATAACAGTGCTTTCTTTTGCAGAAGTAGTTCAATATATTTTAGTTTTTGTTGCTTTGTCATGTTTCCATCTGTCAGCTATTTTAAAAGGTAAGAATCAAAATTTATAATACTTGGAATGCTAAATATATTTCCTACTCCTCATATTTGAAATTTGTACTTGCTGATAGTATTTCAGTTTCATTTATGTGTTATATATTAGTCCTTTCAAACAGTTTTCACACTTAATGTACCATTTAGTAGTACAAGAAAGATGCTTTCATGATAGCCTTTGTGTTTAATTACCATCACAAAAGGGAATAAATATTTTTTTGTTATAAATCTCCTGCAAGATAGTTTAGGGTGGAAATAAATAAGGAATATGATTGCTTCATTGTTATATTGAATACCCTTTATTATATTACAATGTTCATTAATTTTGTATGTATGTACTAATGACATAAGAGCATTAAATTGTATATAGGTATATATTGTATTGACTTATTCCATGCCATGATTCTTATGGTCATAAGAAATAAATAAAATACTATTAAATCAGTGGATATATATTAAAAGTCATCTTAAGGTCACTTTAGTGTATCTCAATTATGAACCCTGAGACTGAAATAACAAAAATAAGGTTAAGGTCAAATAAAATCATTTACAAAATTAGGACAAAGTAAGCCCAATACTTGCAAAAAACCATAAAATGTTTTCTAAAAAGGCGAAGGATGTCTTTTGATAAGTGGTATAATGTGAACCCTAAAATAATTTTGAAATTCTTTTAATAGTAGAAGTACTATAA
Organism: Ladona fulva; assembly: GCA_000376725.2. Lineage (NCBI taxonomy): Eukaryota > Metazoa > Arthropoda > Insecta > Odonata > Libellulidae > Ladona > Ladona fulva. The sequence continues at coordinate 857,985 of KZ308504.1, forward strand.
TCTTGCATGATTATTTCTGGAACTTACATTGCTTATGTGGGATGGAAATATGAAGTATTTTTGTATATCTCTTATGTTGTATCTTAAAACTTTTTTGTGTTTATGCAGGATTAACCTCTAGAATGTACCTCAGCTTGTACGTAACCTTCTCTCAAGAGCTTTCATCACTATGATAGGCATTAATAATGTAATGAACAGCCATAATATGAATTGAGTTTTAAATGCCAAATTTATAGTATGTTAAATAATATACGAGTTAGAAATATTGCATTGTCATTGTTGGATAGGATAGGCAGTTAATTCCAGTTCAGGTTTTTCAGTGTTTCTCTTGAACTATCTGTAATTAAAAGAGTTTTTTCATTGAAAACCAGCAAAATGTAGTAGTGTCATGAACCACATAACATTACAATAAAGAACTTTTCTTTAAATGTATTTGCTAACCTTGAACCATTCAAAAAAGTGTACTTATTAATGTGTGTTGTGCTTAATTTTAATTAAATTTCTTGTACAGAATCTCGGAGAGTAATTTTTGCTGATACTTTTAACAGTTCAGAGGATGACTGGGTTCTTCCACTTGATTTTGTTAATTCAGGCATGGCCTACCTACAACTATAATAATAATAACTATTTTTATTATTATTGCATGAAAGAGGTGTGGAGGCATCATTAGCTGTGCAAAGGTCCAGAGGAAAATCTTGTGGGATATGTTATGAAGAGGTTACCCAGAAACCAAGAGGGGAACGAGTCTTTGGAATATTATCCAATTGTAACCATTGTTTTTGTCTGGCATGCATTCGGAAGTGGAGACAAGCTGATAACTTTGAATTTGACCACAAAATTACAAGGTATGATCCAGTTGCTTTGTTTCAGGTCATTGTAATGAAATTCTTATTTTCAGTTAATGATGGATCAAATTATTTGTACAGTTAGTTAAACAACTTATCACCTTTGCTGCATCCCACATGTATGATGTTACAATAAAGCAAGTCTGTGTCAAGTGAGTAAAATCTGCTCTTCCTTTGAATAGTAATCCTTTATTTTCCAATGCCCACATAGAGGTCCATTTTCTTAGCAATGACAGTGGGAGACAAAACAGTAATAACAGATGAATACATATACAACAATACCCTGATCATTAAACCTGATCAGCTGGAACTTGAATCTGGGACCTACTGTCAGATTTCTTTTAATGAATACTCAAGTTTGGAGTTTAATAAAAATTAAACTAGTGATCCAAAAAGGAACAAGTTGCTTCATATTTTAGCAACCATTCTGTGCCATCCATATATTGCAGAAATATGTGTTTAAATCTGGTTCTTATTCTATCACAGGAAGAATGAAAAAAGTGCCCTTTATTGTGCTCATTAACGGAGTGTTCACTTTGAAAATTTATTTCTTAGTATATATTACGTGGAAAATAAGTTTCAATATAGCATTTGAACAATCATTCTCAACTGAAAAAGTTTCTGATAAATTCTGTCACAGTAAAAATTTTTTATAAATTTTGTAAAACAACTTTATTATGTGATGGATGTACTTAGAAATGTGAAATTGATCTTGTTATAAAGGTTGTGGTATGAGTTTTTACAAGTTATAATTTACATTAACTTCAACTTATTGATTTATTTTATACACATTTATAATTAAAAGGTCCTTTGTTAGTTAAATTATTGAAGCTATGCACATGAGAAGAGTAACAAATGTTAAGTGATAAGTGAAGTTAAGTTTTTGTGAAAGCAAGGATAATTTTATCAAATTATTGTATGAAGTTTTCAGTAAGCTTCACTTAACTCATATAAGGGTACAGGAATCTAAATGCACATGATTGAACCTCAACAGTAAGTAATCTTCACTTGCTTGACGTAATCTTGCTTGGTTGCTTGCAGCTTCATACCTGTTATGCAGGTTGCAGCCATATTGTTATTTTTTATGACTAACTATACTATAGATTTTAATATAATACAAATCATACTGACTTCAAATTTTTAATGTAGATTTCTGAGCTCAGAGATTGTATTTTTTGAATTATATGTTAGTATTCTGATTTTCACATAGTTGCTTTTCTTTCTCTTTTAGAACTTGTCCTGAATGCAGAGTGTTATCAAATTTTTTTTGTCCAAGTTCATATTGGGTGGAAAACAAAGTGGAGAAGGAAAATTTGCTCAGAGACTACAAAAAATCCTTGAGGTAAAATGTCAACTTCAGTCATTCTTTGCTTGAAATTTCAGTTTTGAGGGTATATACTATTATTTATGAATAATACTTCTTTCCATCCATCCATAATTACTTCTTTCTCATGCTTATAAGATAGATCAGATGTATGAGGGATATTTGGGGAAGTGTGTTTACAATGGTTGTAAACATTCAAAAATGCGTGTAGTTTCATAAAACTTTCAGAAATTATAGCTAAACTACCTTGCTATTTATCCATGTAATCTTCATTGAGTTTGTTGCATTTGCTTAACTATGGAATTAGTTTCTTTATTCTAGTTGTGGGTCAACCCATCCATCTAGTCTATCACCTCAATCATCACTCCCTCATTGTAAGAAAAATGTTTTTCATGTATGAGTTCCTTTAAATAAACAAGTGGCAATCACTTGGTACCTATTCAGGGAGAAGGTAGTCCACAACATCCCATCCTAATGAATCCACCAGTTTTTTGTTGCAGCAGTGGTGTGGGGGTATGCATTTCCTTGAGGACTCACCTTATACACAATTTACTATAACCAAGCTGAACAGTTCCATTGAGAATAGTTTGAAACTTTTCATATGACCAACAATAGTCATATACAGATTAGAACAAACCCCCTCTTTGATCTGGTTAACCATTATGTCTGTAGCAATGGCTCCTTAGTTATCCATAAACTTATTTTTTCACTTTCTTGAATTCATTTTTCATAATGATGGGACATAACTTTCTGGCCACAGACTAAAAACAAGTTATGTTGAATTTATCAGCAGCAGTTTCACCTTGTGCTTTAAGAAAATTTAACATGCTGTGCACCTTGCACTTGGAATAATTTGTAATTACAGCTGCCATTTCAAACTCATTTCCTGGCCAAAATAACAGGATAAATTAAATCTCATGCAATGTCTTTTTTTTTGTTTAGGAAATGCTTATCATTGTTTAGGTGTAAAAGTTTTTTTTTTAATTGCCTGCAGGATGTAGCAATATTTTTAACCTTTTAAAATATCCTCAATTTATTAATGATTGTGTATCAAACTCTTGAATTGGAATTATTTTCATTCCAGATAATTAAAGGTCTTTTTGTTTTGAGCTAGTGACTACTTTTAATTAAATATAATGTAAGCCTTATTGGCTGAAATTTATAGTGGATATATATATATATGCATTTTTTTAAACTTCTTTTAAATTTATTTCTCAATATAGTCTCCTTTCAATTCAATGAATTTAGTCTAGCGAGATTCTAACTTTTTCAAGCCATTCAAAAAATACGTTTTGTCAAACTCTGCAAAATAGGCCTCTGTTATGGCGATGATTTCCTTGTTTAATGTGAATCGCTTTCCCCCAAGCCATTTTTGCATGTTTGCAAACAAAAAGAAATCGCATGGGGCCAAATCTGGAGAATAGGGTGGATGAGGTAGCAATTCGTACCATAATGCAACCAGTTTTGCTGTGGCGATTGCATATGAGTGAGCTGGGGCGTTGTCATGATGGGAGAGCACTTTTTTCTTCGCCAAATGGAGCCGTTTTTTCCTCAATTCAGCATCAAATCAGTCCAATAAATCAGCATAGTACTGCCTCGTGATTGTCCTTCCCTTCTCCAAATAGTTGGTGAAGATGATGCCTCGCGAATCCCAAAAATGGCCATGTGGCCATGACTTTTCCGGCTGATGGAACCGTTTTCACCTTCTTTGGAGCAGGTTCGCTGGGTGAAATTCACTGTTTTGACTGTTCTTTCATTTCTGGAGTGTAGTAATGGATCCATGTTTTGTCAACAGTCACAAAATGCCATAGAAACTCTTTCTGATTGCACTTAAACATGTCCAAACAGTGCTCCGAATTTGTCATGCGATTCCATTTTTGCTCCACTATGAGCAAACACGGCACCCATCTCGCCAATAGCTTTCTCATGCCCAATTTTTCATGTAGGATACTTTGTATGCGTTCAATTGAGATGTTTACAATGTCAGCAATCTCTCTGATCTTCACATGGCGATCTGCTAGTATGATATCATGGACTTTGTTAACCATATCCTCCGTAGTCACCTCAATTGGAAAGCCTGGGCACTCTTCATAAAAAACGGATGTTCGGCCACGCTTGAATTCATTAAACCAATATTTGATGGTCGTTGAAGGTGCATGGTCCATATAAACAGCATGCAACTTCCCCTTGATTTCTTCACACGTCTTCCCATCCAATAAAAGAAATCGAATCACAGATCAATATTGCTCTTTCTCCATGGTGGCAAGCAAACACGAACTTTACTACTTTCAACAGCTATCAAGACAAAACTAATCTGTCTAAAAACTAAAACTCGATTAATCTGTCTGAAATTTTGACAGTCATAATCATCGTTAAATTATGGCATACACATTTTGTGTCAGTGGTGCCATCAGTCGCTAAACACGGGTACTTATCATACAGCCCTCGTAGTCTCCTGATAAATCATGAATATTGATACATTGACTGCCAGCAAATTATCCCTAGTTATACTCCCTAATACTCCAAGGTGTTATTACCCAAAACTTAGGTCAGTGTGAAATTTATAGATGAATAAATGAAGGCAGAGCCACTTACTCTTAGAAGTAAAGGAAGGATACACATGCCCAGTTAACTGGACATCAGCAGACAATGTGTCAATCACATCATTAATTTGTTATAGAAGTAATTTTATGTAATTTCAACACATCTCTGGCTTATTGTGGTGTCTTCAAAATAGTTGATGGTTTTCTTAAACATTTAAAATTCATGGAGGAGGCCGTAACTTTATGGAATTCCTACATAACTCCAATTGTTAAATAAAACAAAGGTTTAAAAAACAATTCAAATAACTTTTACTGATAATCAGTAAAGTTATTTGTATTTTTTTTAACTTTGCTTCATTTAACAATTGGAGTTCCTATACATTTGGCTACCAGGGATTAACGTAGATACCCCAAGGCCATCTTGTTGATTTTTGACATATTTGATGATTAACAGGTGTGAGAATATTTAACTGGGACTCAAACCCAGATCTCCCTCTATCCAGGCAGGTATTCTAACTGCTGAACTACCATGCCATGTCTATTCCACATTGTTTTGCGATTGCATGGATTGTAGAAGAGATGCAGCATAGTAGTTCAGTAGTTAGAATACCTAATAGGATTACTAATAATAAGAAATTGGGAGACCTGGGTTGGAGTCACAGTCATGCATCTATTTTTCACACCTGTTATTCCTTGGGTTTCACCCATTCTCCTGTGCTTTGTTATTTACCTTTTCCTAATCCTTAGCATATCTGCTTAGATTTTAAGTACTTGAATTCCATGTTATGAGGAGTTTCATATATTTGAAGCCAACAACTAGGAAATAACTTGGAAGAACTTTAGTGGATGCTTAGTAGATAAAGAGATTGGATAACAGTGTTACTGTATAGAGTTGTCATCAGTTACAGTTATGTCTTTTGCATAAATAACTTAAAAGTTTGTTTCAAAACATTATTTTTTCATGGTATCATCTCATTTTCCTCTGGTCCATTTCTCTGTCTAGCAATTCTTTGTACCTGAGGATATTTCTAGCTTATTTCTCTCCAGAGAGAGGTATAATTTTATTGAGGCTAAAATTTTTCTATTTGATATCTTCCATTACAGAAGTATCTTGATGTATACTTTCTTGTCTTTGAGATAAGCTGATAGTGTAATAGTTTTCTTTAAAAATAAACTTGTAAATGGAAAACAATAGCAAGGCAAACCAGTTAAGTGTAAAATATCTTAGTAGCAAAAGGGTTGAATTTATAGTCTATTTTGAAGTGCATGTATTAGCTAACTTGTTTTTTTTTTCTGTATGCTGAAATTTTATTCCAAAGTATTGTTGTGTTTGATTAATTTGGTTATTCAATTATTGATGGAGTTTATTTATTATTTATGGAGGATGGAGTTATTGATTCCAGCCTATTGGGATAATCTTAATTGCAATAATATGCATTCTAACGGTAACTTTCACAATTAATTAAATTTCTAAGCGGTCTTCCCTATTTTCTGTAGCAAATCTAATGTCAACAAATATATTAAGCAGACAGTTTTACTCGATTGTCTTGAACATTGTAAAGTTTCATGGTTGTCATTTGGCATATTAATTAACCACTGTTTTTGTAATAAATTAATAGGGTTCAAACTTTTATTTGAATGGTGAAAAACGCAGTTAATCTTTGACTCAGGTCTGTATGTATAATTCTCTTCATATTCAGTGAAAAGGATTGCAAGTATTTCAAAAGTGGTGGAAGATGTCCCTATGGTGACAGATGCTATTACAAGCACTCCAACACACCTCGTACAGAAGTCCATGCTCCAAGCCATTCTGTCAGACCTATCCGTCTAGAGAGGAGAAATTTTGATTATGAAATTGCTGTTAGCAGGGTGAGAAATTTTTTCAAATAATTATCCTCTAGAGGTAAAGAATGGATTGTTTTTTTCTTAGTTTAGAAATAAATAGATTTTTGTTGCTATTCATTTAATGTCAGGATAGAACAACTTACATGTAAATCATATTTTATGAATTCCCAGGGAGAAACGGACATGAAAAAAGTCTGACGGAACCGTGTCTCGAACCCGGGTCTCCCAATTGCCGGTCGGTTGCTCTATCCATTGAGCTATCCTGCCAGAACATTTCTCCATGCCGTTTGGGTTCGAGTCCCGGTTCCGTCAGACTTTTTTCATGTCCGTTTCTCCCTGGGAATTTTCCGAGATGCACGACTTATCGTGCCAAGTCATCTAACCCATTTCCATATTTTATGAATACCCAAAAGCTTGAAAAGCGATGATATACGCATGGTTCACATGCGTATATCATCGCTTCTCGGCTCAGGTTCGATTCCCGGCTGCGGCAGACTTTTCTCTTTCAATTTCTTCTTCTAAATTCAAAGCATGTGAAACATGCATATGTCATCGCTTTTCTACTTCACCTTTCCTGGCCTCAAGGAAGTTGCTATGATGGTGAGGTGGTATCTTTGATGTTCCACATGTGCGCAGGAGTTTGGAGCCGTCTTCAATGGACCCTCCGCAGTACACCGAGTCCCGTCATAGCCCACGAAATTGAAGGAGGGATTGTTCTGTTGTGGTAACTTAGAGGACAGAGCACCCGCCCAGAAAGTAGGAGACCCGGGTTCGATTCCCGGCTGTGGCAGAGTTTTTCTCTTTCAATTTATCTAAAAGCTTTTTTGTCATTTTGAGTTCATTGTTGATCAAACTTTCTAATTACATGTTACAGAAAATTTTCCTTTAACATTGGATTTTTAATAGAAAATACTGTTGAAAGGAAGATAATTTGCAAAATTTTTCCTGTATCACATACAATTTAGTAATCTTGTATTGTTAAGTATCCATCTTGTTATAATACTGCTTAAGTTATGATAAAGTGTGTTAAAGTCACATCCCAGAATTCTGCACAAAAAATTGAGAGAGATGAAGCTGCAGTAACATCTTAGGGTTTCGATGAGATGATCTAATCTTTGTGCTGTATATTTATGACTGTTTTGATTAGGACAATAAACCATACCATAGTTCCTTAGCAAGTAAGACCTGAAAAGCAACTTTGGTTTTCTTGCTAAACATTCAGGAATCAAGCCAGTTTTCTGTAAGGTTAAGTTAGAATTTTATTAGCCTTTGTTGCTATTCAATCAGTTGAGTATTGTGTGTGGTCTGTGAAAAATTAGGAAAGTGTGAGTGGTTTAAAAAGTGGTGGTAGTTAACTACAACTTTAGGTATGACATGCCTTGCCCTAGAATAAATTTCATGTCTATTGCAATGAGGCTTCAGCAATAACACATAATATTGGATGTAACATTTAATATTGGATTCGAAATTATTGACAAGATTTATATGCAGAATTTTATACCCCTTTATTTAAGGAATGGATGCAAGAAGGATTAAACATTTTATTATGGGCAAGCAAACTTTATTTATAAATTTTGTGGAATAGGAAGTATATGTGGTAGAGAATAAGATGAGTAATGCAATGACAGGGAAGCAGCAGAAGGTTTTTTTGAAAAGCAAGTTTTCTTCAAATCCCTAAACCTGGTATCAATAGATTTAGTTTATCTTTCGCTCACTTGGTGGTATCTAAAATAATGACAGTATTTTGTATTTATTCATTTATTTGAGTTTTGAAAAATATCATTCCTGCTGTCCCCAAAAATTTATCTCCGTGCAGTGCAAATGCAGCTTCAAATCTGGATCGTCTTTCTCGAAAAAATAAAATGAGTTATTTTTTGTATCCCATTTAAGACTTGATAAGAGTAGTATTTTATAAATTAAGCTCAGTGAATGGTGTTTTATACCTCAAAATGGGGTAGATGTAACCATTTTCATGAGAGGCCTTTAAGAATTGTGGACAGCAATGGGTATTACTGGCCATACATGCTTAGCAGTGATAGTGTATAATAATGTAGACACATAAGAAAGTGAAGCATACACCACATATAGCTTCACCCAAAAGGACCTCCACTCAGTACCAATAGTAAAACATTCCTGGAAATTCTAGAAAGGAAGATTTGAAGAATTATCATCCCATCATCCTCCTTCCTGTTGTTTATAAAACATTCATGTGGGTAATAACTGAATGTCTGAAGATGACCCTAGATTGGACATGACAATGACAGCTGGATTCTGGAAAAGCTTTAGCACTGTGGACCACATCCATACACTACAAGAAATCATCAGTATAACGAATGAGTATGATATGCCCCCAATACTCAGCTTTGTGGATAATGCCCAAGCCTTCAATTCTGAAAGTACCTCCTTCACACTGGAAGCTGCTGAGTACATCAAACTCGTACACAGCATCTATAAAGATGCCACAGCCTCTGTAATGCTGAATGAAGAAACGGGAATTTAGGATTGAGAAGGGAGTTAGAGAAGGGGGCTGCCTTTAACCAATTATTTTTACAGCCATTCTGGAAGAAGTTTTTAAAACCTTAAACTGGGAGGAAAAAGGCCTAACGATCAATGGAGAGTACATCAGTCATCTGCATTTTGCAGATGATTTTAAACTCTTTGTGGCCAACAGTGGTCTAGCATCAAGACTCCAGGAACTTAACATGGCAGGGCAGAAAATAGGACTCAGGATAAACTTTTCAAAAACTAAGGTAATGTATAATTCTTTTGCAGCACAAGTACCAATTAAACTTCAAGAAATACCCCTTGATGCTTGCTCTGAATACACTTACCTGGGACAACTGGTTACAACTAGGGAGAAAAGCAGGATTAATTAAGTGAATTGAAGAATTTAACTAAGCTGGAGTGCCTTTGGAAGGAGCGCCCATATTCTAAAGGCAAGAATGCCAATGGTCTTGAAGAGAAAGGTCTTCAACCAATGCATTCTACCAGTGTTAACATATAGAAGTGTAACTTGGGCATTAAACACAGCAGTAACCCAGCGACTTCAAACTATGCAAAGAAGTATAGAATGGTGTATGCTTGGAATCACAGGAAGAGACAGGAAATGCAACACCTGGGTGAGGAAGATGACAGGAGTGACAGACATCATAGATAAGGTAAGATCACTGAAATGGATGTGGGCAGGCCATGTTATGAGAAGAAATGTCAACCAATGGACATCCATAATAACTCTAGAAAGCAGATCTCAACTGGACACCAAGAGAGGTAAAGAGGCCAAGAAGAAGACCAAAGGATAGATGGAACAGAGACACCATCATGTACCTAAGGGTAGCATGACAACAAGAAGCTCAAAATACAGAGAATTCGGAAGTGCTAGGGGAGGACTACATCCAACATCAGATTGAAATTGGCTGATGATGATAATCCCATACGAGCATCTATATATAATAGATATGATATTAAGGTCAGTACTGATTTGATTCCAATGAAGTAAGTGTTTGTCATAACTCTTCATAGCCAAACAACTTCTCTAAGTTTTAATACTTCCATTCCTGTTGTTGTTGATGATCTTTTTATCGCATAGTGAAATCAATAATAAATAATTATGGGTTTTTTAATAATTTTATCATAATATTCATCTAATATTTTTTTCCATAAATTTCATTTATCCTACAGCAGGTTGAAGAGGTCGAAATCCATAACTCTGAATCACGGTATGAAGAAGAGTTCGAAATCCATAACACTGAGTATGATGAAGATTGGTTCTATGATAGGGAATATACATCAAGTTATACACAAAATGAAGAATCTGCCTGCCATATCCTCTGATTCTTTATTGACTACAAGCCTTGATTATTAATGTAAGTAAAACTTGCTAATTTCTACTACAGTTTATTTACTTTAAACAAAATTGCAAGCCCTTATGATAAGCCCCATGCTTCTAAAGTGAAGTAAACTACTTCTTGACTGCCTAGCATTAAAGAGATTTAGAAGTTCACAAGCAGCTTCAACAAAGTTAGTTTGGTTGTCTGACCAAATCTCATGGCAGTGGCCTCTTTTGACTACAAATGCCCAGCCAGATGTAACTGTAATACACAAGTATAAGTAATCACAAATATGTTGGAAATCTAGAGTTATTATGAATAAGAAACAGGGGGGTTATTTTTAGATGATAACTCATTCCTAGAAGACTAAGCACAAGGGTTGGTTAGTATGTAGTGGCTACACAGTTATTCTTCATACTGGGCTTTATTGAATAAAAATCACAGTATTGCATGCCTTTTATATTATTTCTCCCAACCTGTTTCACTTTCCACATCCATGTGGAAGGCATCATATAAAGCAAACATTCCAACATCCCACCCTGCCGGTTGCATAAAAGATTCTTTATAGTGTTAGCCATGTGACACTGTGCATTCTGCCTCTGAGATACAGCATGATGTAGGATTAACTATGGGTATCTTTAGCCACAGTTAATATCACTTGCAGGGCACATATTCTTAGGCAAGGAGAACCAGATTGTTTTCATTGAATTGCTAGTTCTTCATATGCCTGACAAGGATAGACCATGAAAGTTGCTCTGCTGATTTGAACAAAATATTTTTTCATGTTAAAGGTGATGAAATTAAACTGTTGTAAAATAGGGTTTGCTAAATGGGTCTTAGTTTTTAGTAATAATTAATTTTCTCTTAAAAATTTAATTCATTTAAGCCCATAGCAAAATGGGTTGGTGTAGTGGTTAGAATGATAGCCTCCCACACTGAGGGATAGGGTTCATGTCATCAAGTCTGATTCATGATATTTTTTTCACTTTTATTAATTTCCATTCCATTTCGTTCAGATTTTCATGTAGGTATATGAAATCACTTGCTGAGTTGCATGTGTCGTGTTTAAATAAAACATTTAGTGTGGAAACTACGAAGTGCCTTCTTTAATTCTTAGCTGTAGGAAGTTTTCAAAAATGGAGTCTGATTGTGATACATATTACAGACAACATGCTGTGATTGAATTTCTGTGTATCGAGAAAGGAATGGTAGGGACTGTTCACAAACGTTTCTGCAAAGTTTAAGGAACATCTGCAGTTGATAGGAGTACAGTTGGTTGCTGGGTATGGAATGCTGGAATGAAGTAAATCTCCCCTATCATGAAAAAATATTTTGTTCAAGTTGGTAGAGCAACTCTCGTGGTCTCTCCTTGTGAGCCCAGGTTTCATCCATAGTGAATACCCCTCACAGGAAGTCTTCATCCTCCCTGTGGTAGTGATTCAGCAATTCCTGTGCAATCTCATATCAATGTGGTTTGCACCCCAGTGATCTGATGTGGCACCCAACATGCTGCAATTATGCAGAACCCAAGAATGTTGTTTGTCTTTCCTAAACATATAGCTTGATGATTGAAGTGGCCTCCTGTACTTCAAGATGATGTACAAGGTCAGTTAAACCAACCTGTTACCTCTCTCTCTACTTCAGCTGAACTTATGCTCTCAGTTACAAGCAGTGCTTGGTAGCTAGCAGTCCAGTTATGCACATCCTTCATATCACAGCATTATTGCCACTACATTTTATCCAACTCTTATTATTATGAGGAATAAAAAGTGTGAAAAATTGCGAAATGACTGGGACTTGAATCAAGGTCTCCCACTTTCAGGGCAGGTGTTCTAACCACTGAACTACCATGCTGCGTCTCTTCCATACTAAGGGAATGCTTTGTGATTACCAGTGTGGAATAGATGCAGGATGGTAGTTCAGTGGTTAGAATACCTGCCCGGAAAGTGGGAGACCTGGGTTTGAGTCCCAGTCATGTTGATATTTTTCACACTTGTTATTCCTTGGGATTCAGCCGCACAACTTCATGGTGCAAAAGTTAACACCGTTACCTTAATCCTCTTGTATTTATATCTCTTTTTTGCTAAGAGGCTTTGTTCTTTTCATTTTAATATTAAATTACTTGTTTTCTGTGCATTGCAAAGTTGGCATTTTCCTTTTGGTTGGATGTTTAAAGTTTAAAATATCTGTATGCAATTAATTAATGTCTGAAACACAAATTTATTTTCCCATAGGAATCACTTCTTGTGTGTGGAGTGTGATAACCTTTTGTTAGCTGCTAGAGTGATCAACAGAGCAACTAATTTGGATCTTCAGGAAGAAAAGGATTTGCCAGAAATAATCCTGGTTTATTTATCATAAACAACTGTCATTCTTAAGAAGGACATTGCTGCGTTTGTGCTTACTTTAACAAAGTCATTCTTGGCCACAATTTACCTTCATTAAGTGGCAGTTTAATATTTGGATTTGAGTATAGCTTTATCCCTCAAATTATTATCATATTAATTACTCGTTTTCCTCTTAGAAATATAAATTATTTCTAACAATATTATGTATTACTAAGAGAATTATGGTTAAAATACTTTTGTGAAATGTTAGAGAGAGATTTTAGTTGCATCTTGGTAAGCATTTTCCTGTTCATTATTTTAAAAAATTATACTTTTATTTAAATAATGATTTGTTATTTAATGCTTTTAACTAAATAGTTTCAGTTATTCACGTGATGGATTTTCAATGAAAACAAAGTTGATGGATTGAGTTGTTGAATGGATTTGGCTCATGTCATTATAATTTTCTGGTAAAATTGAAAATATAATTTAGAATTCCTACTGGTTAATTTAATGGCTGAGGTTATGAAAATTTTGAGTAACCTTCATTTGCAACTTATTAATAACAAGAAGTTGGTGCTTCAATTATCAATCAATCAGGAAACTACAAGTTCCCCTTAGTGGTAGGACATGAGTTTTGGCTTGCAAAGTCACTGATGACTCTCATGAGCATACTTGAAAGCAGAATCCCAAAAATTGTTGTGTTATGTCCCTGCGGGTAAAGGGAAATAAGGTATGAAGTTTCAGTTTTAGGAAAATTTAGAGTTGATTTGAAAAGTGTGAAACAGGTAAGAGATAAATAGTGCTGGAAAAGTAACGAGCACTTTGAATGCCAAATATTAATTGGAATGGTGTGATATATATTCAGAGGATTTACCCTTCTCATTATCTCTGCTAACACTAACGTTAAGGAGTTTAAAAAAATGTGTACTTGTATAATAATAAACAGTACTTTACTCAAAGGTTTTAAAGTTAAGTTTTGTTTTCCCGCATATACTTTCCAGAAGTGGTAACAGTTTGTAAGGAGATGCTCTTCAGATAGCTTTGAATTTTAGGAAATTTTTTAAGATTCTATTAAATTTCCCATTTTAAATCAGAAACAGTATTTTTTGAGTGGAATAGGACCTTTATCGAATATTATTTAGTATGTTCTGTCAATTTCCTAGGACCATTATTTTTAATTTAATGTTTGAACTACCGAGATAATTTATATCTCTGCTTAGACAAGTCAGGGGCAGCTTCTCGAAGCCCACAAAAATTTAAAAAAGCATCAAAATTTTTATGCTTTTTTAATTAAAATGCTTTTACATTAAAAAAACTGATGTACAGTGAAAGAATAAGTATATTCAAGATATATTGATTGATACCCATGATATATAACATAATATTGTTTAATGAATACCACTTTTTCATGCCTCTGTTTGATACATTTTTTAATTAATCCCTTTTCCTTTGGGAAGTTATGAAGATCATATGATCTTGATTTGAGGCTCTCAGAGTAAAAATCCTCCGTTCTGCTCTGTCAGTGGAATCTTCAAAGCAAGGTCAAGAGATGGACGTAGTAAACCCAAACAATATTTTTTTCAGGTGTGTATTGAGCAATTAACTCTTAATGTTCTGTAAAATAACATAAATAACAATTACATGTTATTTGGAATGATACAATTGTTAGATATTTGGAATTTTGACAAAATAATATGTATGGGTTGAAGGAACGCTTCCTATTTGTCAACCTGCCAAAGAAATAAAAAGTTAATTTTAGATTTATTTTTAATGAACATTTTTTTGGATGACCTTAGAGCTCCTGGGTGTAGAAAATGGCCATTCACCCATAATATGTGTATCCTTGGTGGTGCATAATATTTTGTGATTTCTGAATATTCATATACATTAGCATTTCATTAAAACTTTTCACTTCAGGGTATATATAATTATTTCTTAAGCAGTGATTTATAACTGATGTGCTACACCACTTGAATGTACTGTATTTAAGCAATTTGACATGCCTCATAATACTTGAGATCACCAATTGCTTTTAAGTTATATGAGCTCCTTATTTTCTGTGATATGTTATCTATTGGTAGCTTCTGTTGCAAACATATTGGGAAGAAGTGTCTTTTAGAATACATAGTTAGTTATCAAATATGATATAAATGTTACACATGCCAAAGGATTAAATCAAGAAGTTTAATTTACTTAGTTCTGTATGCTAATGTACTGTAATTCACAAACTCTTCAAATGAAACGAAATCGTTCATTTTACCTGCCATCAATTTCTGGAATACCCTCCAAATAACCATCTGTGAGGCAGAAATAGTAAACAATTTTAAATTCCTGTCTTTTAACATGTTTTCAATTTGCATTTTTCGACAATTGTGTATTTCTTTATAGAATATTTTTGTGTAAATCTTAAGTTAACCTACCCTTTTTCATTTATGCACACATACAACTGCTTGTGCCTTGTACTATTCTTATACTGTTACCTCAGGTGGCTTGCCACAGGGCATAATAAACATGATTATGATGCTGAGAGGCTGTAGGACTTGGTAAGTGGTGTAACAGCGATTAGATGCTGATTATTATTTAGTTCTCTCAAAAATAGAACTTGAAAGTAAGTGAGCATGAAAGAGCATGTGTTTGACCTGCAGTGAGTGGGATGAAACTGTTTTATTAGTTGGATGAGTAGAAGGAAGCATTTTCATAATTGCTGCAAAGAATGAGGATGTGGTAAACATCTCTCATGATGAATCTAGGAAGTAGACTTCTGTGAATATTGCTAATAATTAAAGTAAAGAGCAAGTGGTGAACATTAAGATTGAAAAGATGCAGAAAATACTTAAATAGAAACAAGAAGGTATTCAGAAAGTAGATCGATTCCCCCCGAATGAAGAAAGATAAATTGGTAAGGAATGAAAACATGCTGAAAGGAAAGCTTTCAACTGAGAGCCTAATTGAATTGGTTCACCAGTAATATGGGGAAGGATATGAATCTGATTGTATGATAAATAATGATGCTGTTACTGTAAATAAGTTCGAGGGATGTGCCCTCGAGAAAAACAGACCCTGGTCGTGGTATGAATTTAATTGCAAATGTGAAGCGTTGGAAGTCATTAGGTATTACATATTTATTTACGTATTAGCGTAACAGTAATTTCCGACGATCGGAAAATGCTAAATAAAGCCAGACTTACACTGGGTCGAATCAATGGAAGACCGAACGTTTCCCCTTTGGTAGACTAATGGTCTCCATTACAATTAACAAGCTTAAGATAATTAATTCAAGAATTTTTGTATGAATATTTTCCGTCTATAGACATGTTTAAATTATAAAAATTTGCTTAGATTCAAAGTATGTCCATATTTGGCTTGCAAGAATGTTTTTCTGGAGACAGTTACCGCCCTCGATGAGGTTGCTCGTGTCCGTAATAAGAAAGTTTTAGATTCAATGAAATGACAATAGCTGTTTCATTAAAATTGATTCAAAAACAATAACGTAGGCAAGTAATAGCGTTTTCACAACGATTTACCTCACCTGAAAGAGAACATCATTTTCAAATATGAGTACTACGTATGTGCGGTGCAGTTTTACACTAAATTAATACTAGGTGTATTATAATGATCACAAGAGACTAATTAATTTTCTTAATTTAGTACATACGGGGCGGGTAGACATCGATGGTCGTTTAAAAAATTATCCACATCCCCCACACCATTTTGATAAATCTCCCTCCCCCCACTACGTTCCGGTTGATATCTATAGTTCGAAGTTAGACCGTAGCACGTCGCTGATGTTTGTTTCCCTTTAATTTCACCAGGACAACATACACAAACAGATCATCGTTACTGTGGTTAGCCTCCTCAATTCGTCCGTAAGGGTATTTACTACAGGTAAGATGTTGTGATGGTAATGTTTAATGAAATCATACCAAAAGCCTTACTGTTTTCATTAAAAAATCATGAGTTAAAATATGTGAGGTGAGTGAACTTGAGGTCACGCAGGTAAAACAGTAGCCGAACACATTTCTTTTGTAAAATGTATCTTGAATAGAAAATTCGTTTCTTATTTATAAATAGTATTTTCACAGCTGCACTGATGATATTTATGTCTTCAACTCATGGTTTGCGTATCATTCTAGGTCAACCGGCCGATTTGAGGAAGTAATCGAACGAATCGAACATTCTACAAACAAGACAGAAGAGCGTCGTTGCCCCGGGCAGTTATCATGGAGCGGAAGATTTCAAGTCGTCTGGAAGATTTAAATTTAAGTAGAGATGAAGTTGAACGCTTAGGAAATGCTTTTAAACAAGAAGAATTTCGTAAACTACTACTTGATTATGCTCAAGAAATTAGCGATCCTGTTAACAGAAAAGAATATGAGGATGGCATAACTCAGTTAGAGAAACAAAGAGGAGTTGATGTGAAATTTGTCCATCCAGAACCTCAGTATGTTCTTAAAACATGTTACAACCCTGGCGGTGAAAAAGTTTTCGTGAATATTTGCAGCAACTCCTTGGTGGGAAAGCCGGGTTCGACTCCTTGCCTCAACTCGGAAGGAGCTCCCGGAAGCAATTGGCGTTTACCTCTTATTCAAGCCCCTCCACGAGAAGATCTTGACAAATCAGGGGCATTGTGCACTGTGTATGATGTATTATTCCATCCAGAAACTCACGCTCTGTCAGCTAAAGATCGGAGGTTCCGTAATTTTGTGGAGGAAACGGCCTTGAATGCTGTGGAAGAAACCTATTCAGTGAAGTTGGACAGAAATTCTATTAAGCGGCCGCGCTTGAAATTTAAAGGGGTTCCCCGTCCAACTGTAATTCGAACGCGGCGCTCTGAAGCAAGTAATGATAAACAAGATAAAGATGACGATATTTTAATCAACCAGTTCCCCTACCCGTATGATATGCCTCCAGAGAAGTTGAAGCCCGTGCGGCAGGTACGTGTCATCTCTTGGTTAGTGGTAAGATATGCATTGGAAGTTGTACATGTTGATGCACGAAGTGCTAATTTTAGGTCACACCTTTGTGTAATTCGATAAGTTTAAAGCACCCATTTTGTAACATCGCCGGAGTCACGCCGGTTTCCTGAATTGTTTGAACGTTGCAGACTTCCGTTTCACTCGTGTACGATCTTTGATCAGTTTTTAAGATGACTAATTCTATTCTGTTTGCGAAAGGATTGTTGAGAAAAATATTTTCTTGTTAAAAGTACACATTTAACAGACTTTATGTCCGTTTTAATTTGCGAGTTGAACACATTCTTACTTCCATTATCACTCCGCTAACGATTGTTTCTCGCCACTCAATTAACCTCCTCCCTTTTATATACTTTTTCAGTTGAAACCAATGAACATGGAGTATAAGGCAGAGAGTAATCGGAAAGAAAGCTCGATCACTCCAAAATACTCTTTGAAGGAAAGCAGTGATGTCGATATGTCAAATTATGAGCAAAATCTCCTATCTCATCATGGAATAACCGTTCCTGAACGCCTTGTTTTAGTGGTAGATCTTCCTTACATAAAATCATCGTCCGAGCTTGATTTGGATTTGGAAGCTCAGAAAATATTGTTATGCAGCAATGGGAAAAGAAGGTCAGTGTAATACACGTGATTCTGGTGTTCATGGTTAACCTAATCACGCGCGTAAATAGAATCTAATCGAATTTTAAGACGTATTGAAAGTAGATGTCGAGAGGATATCTTATTAAAAATGTTCAGATCTTACGGTTAAGCACATGTCCTGCGATTTAATAATAGCTTTATTTTACATTATGGACCCATACTTGTATATTAAAAACTTCATTTATGTAGAATGGTATTTTACCCAGTAATTGTGATAAACGTCACACAGCCACCGGTCGAGTTTAATAATAAGATCCTGCTGATGGTAAATATATATATATCTATATTTAACACGTACACGTGATAAATTGGTATATAAGCACGAATATTGTATTTCTCTTTATATTGTGTTTTTGAAGCTCTTTCAGTGCATGGTAAAATTTTCATTTAGAGCATTTTGTCACTAGAATATTATTGCGGGATATGTCCATTATTTATCTTTTATCCACGGGATGGGGAAATTTGAGTTTTGGTTCCCGCATACAGTAAGCAAACTTAACGTTATTTTAACCGAGCCTTGAATGAGTTACTTTCGTATATTTTCTATCGTTCTCAAGTACGTTTAGATCATTTCCATAGGAGTGATGAAATATTGCAAAGCATAGAATCATCGCTAGTGATTTGTTATTCAATGAAAACTTCATTCTGTGTCGCAAATGTAGGTACAAGTTGGAGTTGAAGCTGCCGTATCCAGTGGATGAGAGCAAGGGAACGGCCAAGTTCGACAAAGATGCTGGAAAATTGCTCGTGACGATGGTAGTAGACCGTCAGAAAGCTGTGATGAAGAAACCGAACGCTCAAGAAGGCGACAGTGGCATCGAGAGCGATTTGGGAGGCGGCAGGACCAGCAGCGGGGAGGAGGAGGAGACGAGAGTGTCAGAATGTCATCCGGCTGCGGATAGCGATAAAGTGACGGGAGGAGGTGAAAAAATCATTCTCGCAGATGGCCTCTCGCAGCTCCACAATTGCTCCTCCGCTGTGGCCGAAAATATCCATCGAAGGATGTCCGCTGATAAAGTGATGGAGGAAGCGCTCGACGGGGAACTCGAGGGAAAGAAACTGGGAAATGAGCCCGGAGATGAAGAGAATTATTCTTGTGTACCTGAAAAAAAGACCTGCGAGAGAAGAAAACCGACTGAAGCTATGGAATGCGAATTAGTGAGTTCGAAGGAGGCAGTCGAAGGTGGTTTGAATGATGCCTCTAAAGATGTTATTCGTCCTGGTATCCCGCATCTCATGCCCGCGTTTTCCTGCAGCTGCACTCGCGAGCAAGAAAATTTGTTCGTCACTTTCATATTGAACGTGAAGAATGTGGATCCTTGTTCCGTGAAGAAGAGTGTAACATGTATCAAACACAAGGAAGGAGGTGTGGGAAAACCTAGTTTGTTGGGTTGTGTTAACGGTTCGTCATTGCCGTCTGAAAATGGCTCTATTCGAAACGAATATCGGACCGTGGGAGTTGAGTCTTGGCCTGCTGCCATCCCCAGTGTCGATAGCGGTGTTGTTGTGAGTGATTTATATTCCAAGAGTGAAGAATCCAACCGTCCAAATGAAATCTGCAAAGAGAGCGTCAATCTGGGAGACGTCGTTGCAGCTGATGAAATCAAACCTTCTGATTGTGGTCCAAATTTCAAATCGTCATATTCTAGTCCTATGCCTCAAAATAATAATCCAGAAAGTGATTTATTGTGTGGTGCTAATTCGCCATTAGTCGATCGAGAATGTTTGAGTGACTATCTGCAGAAATCCCTTGTGATAAATGATACAAAGTCTGAATTGAACCCTTACATTGGAGGAGAGTGTGCAGCAGATGGCAAGGAGATGATTTGCTTCCTTGTGGCCTTCTCTTCCGTAGGTGCTGGTTATTTTCCCCAATACTATTCCTTCTGTGTGAGTTTTCCATCTTCTCAGTGGCCCAACGTTGACCCTGAGTGGTCAGATTCATATCCTTCCCTGGAAGTGTGGGATAACAACGTTGAAATTCAGTGGAGAAAACCTTTGAGTGAAAGTGTTACACTGGAGAAGTTTCATTGTTTCGTCGGCCAAAATCTTGTTCATTTGCAGGCCTACAAATTGCCCCCTTTTGAAGTTAAGGATGTGGAATCTGAGGTATGGATTTTATATCAACTTATAAAATATTTGTAAAAGACGGATTTTTGAGTAATTTTATCGTATATTGTTATTATCTGANAATGGGGAGGGAATTGTCGCTATTCCATTTCACCCCTGGTGTTCCCCTTCCGGTGTTTTCATGACAATGTTGCAGGCAGGATTTCTTACTTTTTGGCATGGTTTCTCTTTTCTCCAAATTGTGGTATCTTTCCCTCACCAAATATTTTCATCGATTTCTTGAAGATCTTCGACCTCTGTGTCCGAAATTTCTTGCTCCGTTTCGGTATCATTCATTTATCATTTATTTATATTTCGGCTCCGATTCATTGGTGGCATCACTAGAAGATTCTGACTCCTTCACTCAGTAGTTTTCGTCGGACGACTCATCCAAAAGGAGATATAATAAAAATAAAAACAAAAAGAATCGGTTACCACCATAAAAAATCGGTCGCGTGGGGTAGAAATCTACTCGCACGACTAACGGAGGGTTAATAGCTAGTTAAATTATATCTCCCAACTATAAAAATATATAGTTAATGCAAGAGTTCATTCAAAATACTTAATCCTTAAATACTCAGCACAGCGAATTGTCAACTGAGTTGTAGAACAATAAAATCCATGCACATACAGGCCAACCTAAATATGGCCAACTTAAACTATGTCCAGTAATTCTTTATCCAAATTCTATCTGCCTAATTCATTTTGATCAAATGAAGATCATTTTCCCTATAAATTATTTACTTCTATTAATTTGGCAATTATGTGTTTGGTACTTACTAAGGGATTGGTATTAGAGAACCATGACATCTTACGGAATCATCTTAAAATCAATGCCATGTTGATTTGTTCATTGACCACCTTCTTTAATATTATTCCTGACAGTTTTGTAACTTTAATAGATCATTTTGCTACTGAAAGACCCAATTTACTCTTTTCACCTTGTAAGGATCAGAATTCTGTTGATTGTTTTTTAACTCAGCTTTTACTTCTGCAGGTCTAACTCTAGCATCCTTGGTCAAAGAAAGAAAAATCAGAGAAAATTAAGGAATAAGAAACGTGCTGCGGAAAGAAGGGCTAGTGAAAGTGAGAATTCTGTGGATGAGGGAGACACAGGAACTGATAAATCTGATTGCAATTCTGATTCTTCACCCCCTGATAAGGCTGAGATTACAGTACAACAAGAGCAGTCAAGTGCAAAAGGAAAGTCTAAAGCATCGGCTAAGAAAAAAGGCAATGGGAATAAAGGGAAAGGAAAGAGAGTTGACCCTAAAGCCAGCAATCCTGAAGGAGCAACCTCTTCCCAGCATTTGGAGATGAAGAGTGATCTCATCTTTCAGCTGGAGCTTTAACCTCTCTTTTACAAAAATGTCAGTACAATTTAGTGGTATAAATTCTTGCATAGTCAGCGTAGCGCTTTTGGGAACAGAAATAATCAATTTTTAGGGATTGTTTTGATTTAATTCACTCAAAGCACTTCCATTGAACGAGATCAAACTATCTGTATTAAACTAGTACAAACATTAAGTTAGTTACAATTTAGGGTTNCTTAGGAAAATCAACGTCACTACAGCGTAAGTAAAAATCACTATTCACAAAACTTTTGGTGGCACATATATGATAGAACAATATGATGATCCCATGAAAAGGAATCAAATGCATTCACTCCCTCCTCTGTTTATTGATTGTGTGAAATGTTAAAATTATTTAAAAAACTGTTGTCGGAAATATTTCATTTGAAATATTTAAAATAAGGCATCACCACGTATAATTACAAACAATTAGGTATGTTAAAATAAATTTTCTGAAGTGATATCTGATTGAACTCTATCTTCATAGTGTAAAGCTAGAAAGGTATTTCTACTATTCCCACAAAAAATTTATCCATGGAATCAGATGCAGGTTTGGTTTTTGCTTAAATCAGATTCATCACATGGTGACCTCTTTTTGTCTATTTTTGCCTTTGGATTGATAAATGTGAATTTTCTAATTAGTAATTATTTCTAACTAACTAATCAAGAAAATATTCTTCTGAGAAAAATGAACTTTCCCTACAGAATATGGAATATTCTGTAGGGAAGCTTGAAACATCCAAAATTCACGTAATTTTGTGTTATGATGATCCTTATTTTACTGCTTGGACCATATTTAATGCCACCATTAGCCACATACACAAGGATCTGAAAGTAATAAGTTCCAATAAATATTTTGTAAAAATTCATGCACCATTTTGGAAATATTCCGTTTAGATATTACATTCATTAATTTTTGTTTGATTAATGCTATTTAATCAAAAATAAACCAAATACAATCACACAAAAGGGAAACCTATGGGAAATTCTTTTATTTGTTAAGTTCTTACTGTTCGAGAAACATGGGAAATGATACATGTCATGCAAAAGTAAACAAAGTCATTACTGTGTTTTAGTGCTGGGACTCTTCTAAAAAATTTACAGGTTCTGATATAATTCTCCATTCTAATCTAAAATTCCAATTCTGGTTATATTTTCAATTTCTGCATTGATTTACATTTATTATTTTTAGTTCC
>KZ308505.1:22027-38390 GCA_000376725.2 Ladona fulva
TACCCTGCAAGCCGCCTTTCGGCGTGTGGCAGGGGGTGCATGCACCATGACTCTATTTCCCTAATCGATTATTTTCGCGTATCGTTCGCGGAAAGAACGAGTTCTTGAGTGTATTCGTTCTGGCATCTATTTCTCTGATCTTTCTCGCATTATCGGAACGGTCTATGTAGCATGGTGAACGCATTATATCCGCTACATCATCTCTAAACGTGCTTTTATCTAATCGGAAAGTACGTGAAATGAATTAGTAAAAAATTAATCCTATACATTTCTCATGATCGGATACATGAATCTATTCTTACATTGCAGGCTTCATTTCTTTTGGAGAATTAAATCAGAAAGAATAGCCGTACGAAATCGAGACAAGAACTAAAAGAAGGGAAATTGAATGAAAATTTTATTTTAGCCGTGGAACATTGCTGGAATAAATGAAAATTGCGAGAATTTTGATAAAATAGACGAACATTATGTGATATTTTGTGGTTGCAAACAACCGGTCCCCCCGACGACTAATTCCATTGTTGAATCCGAGCACATACATTTCAGTACACTTTTATCGCTTGTAGGGTTTATTTCTTTAGCAAAATAAAATTAAAGAGAATAGTCGTATGAAATCGAGACAAGTACCAAGAGAATGGAATTTGAACGAAGATTCTTATTTTGGTCGTTGAATATTTTCTTCGTTAAAACTTGCTAGAATGTTGATAATATAAGCGAAACTGTTCTAAAACTATCAGGTTGTAAACAAGTCGCCCCCCTGACGACTAATTTCATTGTTGAACCCTAAGTTATGCATTATCCTACAAGAATACATTGGGAATTGAGGTCAGTAGAAAATGCACGGTAAATACTAATGAGAGACTACATGTATGTGAAGAGGAAGAAATGTTATCAGATTTAGCTTTTGCAGAGTCGAATGATTTGCATTCACGAATCGTAGGGACGCATATACGACCATTTAGGAGTGTTTTATTACTCAGCTCATATTTTCAACGGCATTTCAGAATGATGAAACATCTAAATATTCTTTTTCGCTTAGTAAATCTACATCTACGTATCTATCCTGCAAGCCGCCTTTCGGCTGATGGCAGGGAGTGCTTGAACCATGACTCTGCTTCGACCTCCGCCACATTTCATAGAAAAATGTGGAGTAAATAATTACGAAATTGCATGTTTCATTTGCTACATTGGGTACTTATTTATTAAGAGTCGAGTGAGTCGCTATTAGTATTTAGTTATCAATTTTTACTTCCCATTGCTTCTTAATAGGCAGTTGAGCTATTCTGACAATGAGTGTAGGTGTCTAAGGATGAATTTTAGCCTGAAACTAGAGAACCAGTTGTTGGGAATCACGCAAACTAGCAAATTTAAGAAAAACCGACGATATACAGATTTGTTTTCGTGTTTTTATTGGTCTAAGTTTCGATCCCATAAAAGTCAATGCCTTCCCATAAGTTTTCATAAGAGAGACATCCTATGCAGTCATATATTTATCGTCGATTAAGTATTTCGGCTCCAGATTATGAGAACTTTGATTTTAGTTTTTGATTGTATGTCCTATTGAGCTAAGTTGAGATGAGAAATGTTATCATGTATACTTAAAATTTATGGCATTTAATGTGTAATTTGAACGATTTAACAGAGGAGACTCATTCACACACATAACTATTATGCAAATAACGTGTTGTTCCAGTTGAATTGGGTATCATTTTATATACTTTTTTCCGGATTAATTTTAGATTGCGATGTATGAGAGCGTTACTTTCCTCGTAAAAATATGCTAATAAAGATAGTTTTCCTTGGTCCCGAGTCGTCTGCTTTCGTTTTAGCCTGTAGATTGCGTGAGATACCGCTAAATTGTAAAAATTAACTACTACTATCCCTACCATTCGTTATGGATGTTCTTAAGCCACACTTTCGATTTATTTTAATGGTGACTATTACTTATATAATGCTTAACGATTAGCGTTATGACTAACTTACTGTTTGCTTGCCAGTATTTCTGAACTCAAATGGTTACCATTATTTTTTGAACGAACAAAAAGGGAAAATAAAGAAAGACAGCATTACTTAATGATTAACGGGAAGACAGAATGAAGACATCGGTAAATATAATTCATTTGCATAAACTTAAAACTAGGAATGTTAACTTAGAGTACAGAAGGGCATTTGCAGCCGTCCGCTTTCGCTGAATTCTTCAAACAATTATTTCATAATACCATATAAGTCGCGCCTTGCTTGACAATTATTTTCCCGAAAAAATGGACGAAGACTGTTTTGCCACAGGAAGAGATTCGTCATAATTTTTAACACCCTATTATACTTTAGGTTTTCCTAGACGCTCTCGATATGAGCAATGTTTATTTTCTCCCCCTTTCCTACATGGACAATATCTACTCGCAAGTGACGTATGATGGGAAAAATATACCACATGTAAAGTTTGTATCGTGCAAAATTCATATCTAAACTATTTTGAAGTCCAGCTATCTTTGATTTTAAGAGCAATACGTACTAATTTCAGCATGTGATCGATTTCGTGTACTCATAATGCATAAAAATCGACTGGTTCAGATGTTGATTTGAATGAACCAAATGCCGGCTTCCTGTATGTCACTTCTATCAAATTCTTCCTGGCCTGTCCTTTTGGAAACTATCTGTAAGATACAAGTTTACGGATTACGAACAAGGGAGTATATTCTGTGTACTACTCAAAATTATAGAGTGAATGAAAATGGAGTGAAGAACAAAAGAAATAATGGGGAGCTAAAGAAACATCGACGCAGGACTAGAGGGGAGAAAATATCAGCAGAAAGATGGAGAAGAGCAGAAGAGTGGCTAAAGAAGCGTAGGGCGAGGCAGAACGTCGAAGGGCAGGACTTTAACACGAGGAGTTGGATTTTGCATCCAGATTGCTACTGAATATGTGATCAGGGCGGGGCGACGTCGCACCTGCACACCAAGGGCCAACGGAAAAACAAAAACCAAACGGGAGAGAGGATGTGAATGGTGGGCGAAAGAGGAGAGAAAAGGAGCAGGTGAGAAGAGGAACCAAAGAGACGGGAAAAAGGGGAGAGAAAATCTGAGGCGAACAGTTACCACGGAAACGAGTCAGGAGTCTCTCATACGTGGCTTGTATCTCCCTCGGTGGTCGTAAAGCCCGACGTATCCTTCTGCAGAGGTAACTCATCTACCCCTTTATGCTGAGACTAACGCCCTATTACTCTCTCCCTTTGGTAAAGAAAGAGGAGAGTTCACGCACGCGAGGCATGAAGCGGATTCGATGGGTTTTTCCTTCACGACTGCCATCTCCATATTGCAGTGCTTGAGTCGCTGACGATAGGCGGCATTTGTCGACGAAGAAGAACGGAAAAAAAAGAAAAAAAAAGATCGCGAAGCGAGAAGGGAGCTGGAAAAAATCCAGCCTCTAATTAGTAATTCGGTTGTTTTCGTATTTTTTGAAAGCGGACTGAATTCGGTCAATGGCGGTCGTTCTTTTACTCTCGAGTAATTCTCGTCAAAGTGGAAATGTGTGCGCGTGGATTTCCAAATGGCATTTTCCCTCCTCAAATCGACTGAATTCCCTAAGTTGGGTTGAGATGAGATCGGGATATGGACCAATATACGAACTCCGTTTTCCACTCTTGATTTTTAACGTGCTGTTTTGCTATTATCAGGTAGGATAAATTTTGCCATTCAACGTTGGATGTCTCTTGCCTCTTTTGCTGTTTCGAAAACGGGAAAAATTAAAGAACGTGAATTCGTTGAGTAGCGTCAAGCGAACACAAACCATACATAACCTTGAGAACTAAGAAAATGAAGAATTTTAATCTATCCTGGATGATCTCCTGGAACAGTCCTAAAGTATCCGAAATAAATCGAGAGGGAGTTAAAAACCATTGAAGCTATAACATTTTTTAGCATGTGAGAAGCTGTTTTATGTTCATACTTCTCCATACTTGGTAAAATATTTCTCATATTTCTGCCTCCTCAAGTTGCAGACGTTACTTATTTAAAAAAAAACTAATTTACTAATTTACTGCAGACTGAATTATATGAGTAAGTAGGAATAATGTAAACTATTCCAGTATTTTTGGGGTTTAGATCGATTTCTGTCTGCACAACATTTAACGTAGACGCTGCACAGTGGTATAGAGTCGAAAAAAATGTGAAAATGCATGTTACTCAAGAGTGGCCATGCGAAGTTCCAAATTCCGAACTCAAAAAAACCATTTTCGTATTTTTGGGTAAGCTTTTTTGTGTCCAGTGTGGGCTGGTTTGAAACTCAGATCCTTTTGCAACTACCAGAATAGCAAACAGGAGAGTGGATGATGATGATGATAGGAAATGCGAGGTATTCGGTTGTTTTCCCTCGATTTCTTTACAGAGCCAGAATGCTAAAGTTCAGCGCAGCGTCCCTGTGAATAACACTTTTTATAGCATTCATTATGGATATCTAAATGAATGCCATTATTCAGCATAATTCATATCTCAGCGGATTTGTTATTACCGCAATCATGAGCATGACGGAAGTGAGAGAGAGAGCTACATTATCACCATCCTGTACCAAAAGACTAGTAAAACATATTCCGTTCGGCAAGAAAAAGTAGCAGGAACATGTATTTGATGATTATATGATAAATTACCATCGTTAAACGAAGTGGACAAAACATCGTTTAAAAATTCTCTAAGTCATCATACTAGAATCTATAATAAGGGAAATTTGACTTTATATGAGTAAATTTTACCCTTTATCGGCCACTGGTCCTTTTTTATTCCCATTCTTAGGTAAGTCTCAACAATTATTTATTCATTTATTAAAATTTGCATTGTAATTTGGCCATTTGGCCAGGTGGCAACGCTGGAGGGAAGCATATGTTAATTTGAAGCCTACCGGGAATTCGCCCAAGACGGGAGGGAAAACCCTCCAAAAACCTCCCGTAGGCAGTATATGAATAATATACATAGCGTAGAATAATAATACATGTGTGAATATAAAAATACACGAAACACATAAAATCATATAAAATTTAACACAGTTCATCAAAAAATAATATTTTACATTAATTGGAAATAAAAGTAACTAAAGTAAGATACATGGTATTTATCCATATAGTCGCATGTACAATGTTGCATGTCTTCATACATCTTGATTGTATCCTTTTTTTGAACGCTTTAACATTTTTCGGCATTGGAATGAGAACTTCTCCAGGTAAAGCGTCCCATTCCCAAATACCTCTATCAACGAATGAATATTTCTATATCTGTGTTCTGCTAGCGTTCCTTGATTTTTAAACTATGATTTCCGCGTCCAACATAACTCGGAGTTTTAAACCTGGTACGCAAATCATCCCAGCACTCTTTGGAATTCCATGCCTTATACATTCCGGCTAATCCAGAAGTCTTCCTTCTCGATCCTAATGATTCCCATTTCAAATGAGTTAGCATTTTACTTACACTTGTAGCGGGTCGGGTTACGGCAATGAAAGAAGCCGGTGTAGGAGGCAAGGAGCACTTAACCGGTACGGACCACTGTACAGTGAGCCCTACCTAAGGTGGCGTTCACTGTACAGTGAGCCTCGCCTAGGTAGCGTTCACTGTACAGTGCTCCCTGCCTGCTGGGCGAGGTACACTTAACCTGGGCACGAGGCAATTAACATGTAAATTTTAAGAAATAGTAATGAGAAGAATACCAGATGGTATCTAAGTAGTTTGATTATTTAAGATCGTATGTTATGCATCATTCCGATAAACTCATTTATAGGTAACTAAGCGGTCTTAACATAAATGATGTGTATTCTTCCAAAAACTAAGCGGTCGGGTAAACGTTTAAGCTTACTTCTAAGGTAACTGAGCGGTCTTATCATAAATGAAGTGTATTCTGCCGAAAACTAAGAGGACGGCTAAACGTTTAAGTTTACTTGTAAGAAAACTAAGCGGTCTTATCATTAATGAAGCGTACTCTACCGAAACCTGAGGCATCAGGTAAAAGTTTAAGCTTACTTGTAAGGAAAGTAAGCGGTCTTATCATAAATGAAGGGTATTCTTCCAAGAACTGAGCCATCAGGTAAACGTTCAAGTGAACTTGTAAGGAAACTAAGCGATCTTATCATAAATGAAGCGTATTCTTCCAAAAACTAAGCGGTCGGGTAAAAGTTTAAGCTTACTTGAAAGGAAACTAAGCGGTCTTATCATAAATGAAGTATATTCTTCCAAAAACTAAGCGGTCGGGTTAATTTTAAGGGTAACTTGTAAGGTAACTAAGCGGTCTTATTATAAATGAAGTATATTCCTCCAAAAACTAAGCGGTTGGGTTAATGTTAAGGGTAACTTGTAAGGTAACTAAGCGGTCTTATCATAAATGAAGCGTATTCTTCCAAAAACTAAGCGATCGTGTAAAAGTAAAAGCTTACTGGTAAGGAACCTAAGCGGTCTTATCATTAATGAAGCGTACTCTACCGAAACCTGAGGCATCAGGTAAAAGTTTAAGCTTACTTGTAAGTAAACTAAGCGGTCTTATCATATATGAAGCGTATTTCTCGAAGAACTAAGCGGTCGGGTAAATGTTGGTAGGACGAAGAGTTAAGCTTACATATAATCTAATTATAGTATAGTCGATTCTAATTTATCAGGTAAAAAATGTCATCGTTCTCTAAGCGGATTGATCATAGTGCTAAGCTATCGCATCATCAATTAATCGAACTCATTAATTAAGTAAACGAACTCAGCATAAACCTAGGTAGTGTTTAATTATTAACTCTGGTCCTTAAATATTTTGGAAATTCATCAGAAAATAGAACTTTTTTAAGGGGGGCTCCTGGTTTACCCTGTCGAATTTTTTAAAAATTGTTATAAAAAATAGTAGAAAATTTCAAGAATATACTGCAAATTTTCAGATCTTTATACGTAATATTAACTAAACTACAGCCAATTTCTTAAATCTATGCAACTGCGGGCGGAGAGTAGAGGTAGCGGTCAAGTCTCCTACGGCTCTCTCTCAGCGGGTACTTGAGGAACATGTTTTATGGCTTAGACCCTTCATATTTTAAGAATACTTCGGGTGCCAAAAACATACAACTTAACTCTTAGGTGCAAATTTTGGTAAAATACATGTTATACATGTTACATATTATACGTGGTGCCAATGTTGAGATACGGCACTCTGTACACCATACTGATCTCTGAAATTCGGTTTGAAAATTTTTGAGGCCTCTTTAATTTTGTCACTAATGGACCCTTTGTCTATTGGAAGATTTTGTTCCTGTAAACAACTGCTTTGACTACATGGTTTCGCTCTTTGGAGAGTTAGGAGAATGAAAAGAAAATCTCGCCTCAGCTCAGTGTCTCAACTAAGAGTTTCTGCAGATTATATGATTGTTGGGTATTCTTTTCCACACTATTTATGTTTTGAGGACATCCGTTTCTTCTCCTTCTCGTAATAAGAAAGGTCTAGAGATACCTTGATGTAATAAGATTTAGGCGCACTATGATTCGTTGCAAGGGTTCTTCCGATTCTTCTTTCTAAGTGAAGCCAGTCTTAGAGAAACTTTTGGGTATTTCAGTCGTAGTCTCTCGAGCTTTTAGTTTAACCGAACAATTCCTTATCCGAAAGGAAGAAAGAACCAAAATTTTTGTGACATAAAACCCCGGAATGTAAGTTTTACGGCAATCGATACGCAGAAGAAAAAGAAGAAAACTGGTGAAGAGAGCAACTGATAGGAAAATGTCCACTCTTACTAATAAAAGTGTGGGTTGTTATCGTACGCATTTTAACAGGAGTATAGAATTTTTAACAGTTTCCGGTGCACTTGCCGAAAGACTTATTGGAGAGCATACAGAAAATACCAACAAGAGATAAACTGTTTGGCGCCTGGTTCCTAAACACCCTAACTCCGGCAAACAAATAGCGAAATCGCCACCTACATAACTGCAGATATTTTATATGAAGGTTACTCTACTGTAAATAATATAATGGAAGAATTAGACATAGAAATGGGGCAGTAATTCAAGATTAACGCCGACATCTACGACCGCGAGAAGTTGGCGAGGCAGCAGCGCCGTAGCTTGAGCAGTGCGATGGAGGTTCAAATAATTCGTAGAGAGATAAAATGGAGATAAATGACCGTTATAAAGACGCAAAAAGTTTCCTATATGCACTAGGTATACTAGATAAGCAGTAAAGAATCGTAAGGTTATTGTTTATGGTAGATATTCATAACAAAAACTTTAAACCTGTTTTTCTCGAAACTGTTTTTGAAATTGGTGTGCACGATAACTCAAAAACTATCTCTACTATCAAGATTTCCTTTTGCATGCCTCTTCAGCATTACATTCTCTATTAGTTGAACCTCAGCTTTTGATGGAATTATTAGTTTAAACAATTATTATAGTTAAAAGTGAAGGAATTGTTTTCATCAAAATTAAAATTTTCACTTTAAAGAGGCGTTTTCATAATTTTGCAAAACTGTTTAATTTTAGAGGTTCATCAAACACATAATTTTATATTCTATAAGAAAAAAATTTGTTATTAAAATTTGAACGAATATTGTAGACGCTAGAATGCACACCAATTGGTAACGCTTTCGCGAACGACCTGTAAATATCCTATGATATATACGATAAAGTTTGTTAATCTTTAATGAACAAATGTTTTGAATACTCTCAAGGGTATAATATAGGTATGTAAAAGCTTAGAAGGCTGTATATTTTACCGTTTTTCTAAAAGAAATTTCCAAAAACATCTTAAATTTTGCCCTTCTAAACGAGGCGCCCCCCTTAAGTCAACATAGTGAGTAGTTAGTTTCTGTCTCGCTTTTTCAAAACATTATCAATATAAAAATATTAACCATTTTTAAATCAAAAGAACGTTACATTTCTTTCTCAAATTGAGATCAGTTTTTTGAGATATAGAAAACAACTTAAAGGCAGAAAATAAAAGTGTACATTACCTTTTTTATAACGCTATAAACTTCTGTATGTTCTCAAATTTACATACTGTTTCATTTGTTTGATAGGATTAACAGATTCTAATTTTTATTTTAAATTATTTTTATGTATTAAGATTTTTTTTTCGCTTTTCTTAGAAATATTCTTATTTACTAATGCAGATAGGCTGTTTCGACGTCATCTCTAGTAAATATTACTCCGGTTACGAATTTAATAACTATAAATAATAAGAGGTCGTTATTTATGAATGGGGTGTGAACACGCACTACATAACTGAATAAATTATAGTGATTCTTCTAATTTACCAACGTATCCTTCATCAACGAATTCGCACCGCTCCTATATTAATTCAAAGAACGAGAACTCAATAAACAATATGTCAACTCTCTTGGAAATTCATTTCTTTAAAATGCTTGGAAACGGAATTCACCATGGCGATAGATCAAAATTATCTTAAAAAAAGATTATTCTATTATTAAATTACCTTAAACAGATTCCTTGAAATATATAGTATGAGTAAAAGTATAGTATTTCTCTAATCGAGTAACGACAAATCTTGCTACATGAAAACTCTCGAATATTATATTAAATTCAAATAGAACTTCACTATTTAACAATAACTTATAGTGTATGAAAACTTCTTCGCCATATATCCAAACACCCCTCCCTTATTTCCTAGATATCTTTGTAAATGTCCCAATTCTCATGAACCTAAATTTATCACCAGGCTAAATGTGATATGTGGATTTTAAATAATGTAGGTTAAAATGCTTAAATGAGACATTTAATTGACTTTTTTTAACCACTTAAATCCGAAAAGAATTGATATACCCAGCACACTGTACAATTACCCCTTCGTTTAACATTATCTTACTAGTGTTTCTTATGTACCTGGTTCTCGTTAGTGTCGATTTTGTAAATGTGTAAATACCCATACTCCATGGCTGGATGTTTCGACGTCCTTCCTACTTGTCCTCGGTCTCAGCCGATGATGNGAGATTAAGATTCTGTACTCAACTGTAAGGAAAGAAGTAGAATAATTAGTATAGAAGTTTACTAATACAGAATACATAATTATAGCATTGCATCATTTTAAAATTTTTATTTAAAATACTACTAATTTGCCATTTAAAGAAAGCTCTGATAAATGATTAATTTGATTCAAATAAACTTTCTAATGATTCACAATCTGATATTAAACTATGAAGAATGTAAAAATATCCCCATCCTTATGTAAACCAACTTTATAACAAGCATAATTTATGAAGTCTGCAGTTCATTTTAAGAATTACAAAAAATCGACAGTTATCATTGAAGTATAATGATATTATGGTAAAGAGATTATAGTTGCTAGTTGGGATGTCGTTAGTTAAATTGTATGACAAAATTAAGCAATTTAAACTGAACTCATTGCATACATCATAATTGGGTATTACATGTGAGTCATTAAATTCTTGCATAGAATATATCACCTCACGAAAAATGTAGATTTGTATTTTGAGGTATTAACGAAATTATCTAAGGAAAAATTCAATTGAAATTTGTTAGAAATAATGTTATAGTAAAAGGTATTTAATATTGGTGGAACAGTTACTATATATATCATTTTTAAGATGACTGTAGAATATTTTTATTTCCATAAAACCAAAAGTATTTTTGGGTTCAAAGCAAGTTTGAAAATCTTATTTATAATGGGAAACACAGAAAAACGTTTGACTGTGTTTAAGTTACAAATGGCATTAAATCATCGATGATGCTATTGTTAATAGGAAAAGGGTCTAAAACGACAGTAATTCAAAGTATAATATTCTGATTTTATCCTATAAGGAGAGGCAAAAACCCTCAAGAAAAATCAATTAAAAGATCTAAATAGTTAAACACGGAAAAGTCAACCTTCAGATAGAAAACGGAGGCTTATGATTGGAGGTTATTTGCAGACCCATAACATGTCTTAAGAGATTTATTTGTGCAGTTCCAACTGTGTTTCTTATAGGGCGCAGATTGTGACAGTCGTCATAAATTCAGAATGAAATAAAAGTAGTACAATTAAAAGATGTTCACAACTATTGGAGGCATTAGTTAATTAATTTAAAGTAAATCAGAGAATATATTAATTAACTTTTAACTGTTTTTTTACCCTGGTGAATACAAAATACAATGTATGAAAAAAGGGAGGACTCAGCCGCAGACATGAACAGTCAGCTGGCTCAGGGCGTGCGATGTTCTGCTACCCTTTTTTATACATTGTATTTTGTATTCACCAGGGTAAATAAAGAGTTAAAAGTTAACAGGTTATGGACCCAGGAATCCAGGAAACTGTCTGAAAGCGCGGGGTAAATCGTGAGTGGACGCTTACTGAAGATTTGAGACATTTTTCGTCAACGTGATAAGGGTTGAGGGTCATTCCATGTCAAGTGGACCAATTTCAGAGAAATGCCCCGCTCGGCCAACACCGATTTCGATGAAATTGTGTGTGAACATAACTTCATAACTTTTATGAAAATATCCCAAGTTTTACATCCATCGATGAAATATTTGCTGAGATATAGTCATTATGTTTGCGTGGAAAAATGACAACGTTGTCTTTCCCAAAGAAATCTGAGAGAAGCACAGACATTTTAGGATTAATTCACTCTGGTGTATGGGGCCCGTCAAGGACTGAGTCATTCAGAAAAGCACGGTATTTTGTCACATTTATTGACGATAGCAGTCGGTGGTGCGAGGTATATTTTCTTCGCAACAAAAACGAAGTTTTTGGGGCATTTCGAGAATACAAAGCCAAGGTCGAAAATCAAACCGGGCAAAGGATAAAGTGTTTGATGTCCGATAATGGGTGGGGATACGTAAAACGCGAGTTCAACGAATATCTGAAGGCAAGCGGAATTCGGAGGCGTTTTACTGTTCCGAACACGCCACAGCAAAACGGCGTCGCAGAGCGCAAAAACCGGACATTAGTGGAAATGACGCGTTGCCTGTTGATTCAGTCGGGGCTGAGCAAGAATTTTTGGGCCGAGGCACTAGCAACGGCTAATTACTTACGTAATCGTTGCCCGACGGCAAGTTTGGAGGGGCACACGCCGTATGAAGCTTGGAATAAAAGAGTACCAAACTTGCGAAATTTGAGAGTGTTCGGCGCAAAAACATACGTGCTCGAAAAAGGTTCTGGGAGAGAAAAACTTGAGCCCCGGTCGAAGGAAGGCATCATGGTGGGATATTCAGAAGAATCAAAGGGTTATCGCATATGGATTCCAGAGGATAAGAAAGTCGTCGTGGCAAGAGACGTGCAATTTATCGAGATTCCAACGGATAGCGAAGCCGAAGATAGATCAACAATAATCGACAAAGAAAATGAAGAGACACAAATCAATATCCCAGCGAGCAGCTCAAATGAAGAGACTGAGGAGGACTTGCCATCGATAAGAAATGATAGCGAAGCGCCAGTGATCAAAGTCAAACCACCAGGAGTTGAAAACCGAGGAGTAGGCACGATGCGTGGACGTGGAAGACCTCGGTTAGAACGTTCGGGAAGCCGCGGAAGACCTCGGAAGGTTTATAAACCTGTCTCAACACCAATGGCTCAACAAGATAGACATCCGTGTGATGGTGAAGTTGATGTGGATTTGGAGATAGGCGATGAAGACGTCTTCACAGAAGAGGCAGAAGGAGATGCGGCAATCATCGAATCAGCGGGTCTGGTGGATGTGAGCGTGAGGGAAGCGATGACAGGCGAGAATGCACAAGACTGGTTGAAGGCGATCGCGGAAGAAGTTCGTGCACTGATCAAGAACAATACATGGGAATTGGTTGATCGGCCAAAGAACAGGACTATAGTCTCCAGTAAGATAGTTCTCCGAAATAAGTTGAGGTTAATGGAAGCGGAGAAAGGGGAGGAAGAGGCCCTGTCCGCGGTTCATCTTCAACAGCAGCAGATGAAGAGGAGGAAGGTTTCCGAAGGGGGTCGCAAAGCGGATGAAGAAAGGGACAACCACCAGAGGCATTCCCCAGGGGGTGTCGGTGTTGGGGGTGGAGGAGGCGAGTCGGGGGCACACCCTAATCGCACCGTGGACAATGTCCTCAAGAGGCTAACGTCGAAGATGTACAGCTCCAGCTTGGCGGAGGAACTGCAGAGGTCTTCGCCGTCGCCGAGGTCAGCGCACAAAACAAAAGGGACACCCAGAAATTCACCAGCCGAAGAGAAGGACAACGGCGGATGCACGGAAGGCGCGGCGATGGACAGTGTTAGTGACGTCAGCGCGTCTTTGCTCCAGGAGGCCCTCCCTGGTGAGAGTTTCGCCGAGAAGGAGAGGAGACTTTCCGAGATGATTGTGCAATTGCAAATGGTCAGGGAGCAGCTTCTTGTGCAGCAGAGCAAGGAAAATGTTTTCCAGCGGAAGCCATGCCTGCCGATACTTTCACGAAGGCATTGCCAGGACCAGCACATCACCGATGCATGGACGGGATTGGGATGAACGATACGTAGATGCGTGTAATTTGAGGAGGGCGTGTTAAGTAAACATGTCAAATTAACGCGTGGTAGTCAAGGGCATTGTTGAGTTGTTTACAGTGCAACAAAGATATTCACAAGAGAGTGCTGCAAGATAGTGTCGGTATACTTGACGAATATGTGCTAAGAGTGGACAATAAAACCACATCTGCCAACAGGTTATGGGCCCAGGAATCCAGGAAACTGTCTGAAAGCGCGGTGTAAATCGTGAGTGGACGCTTACTGAAGATTTGAGACATTTTTCGTCAACGTGATAAGGGTTGAGAAGTTTTTCAAAATGTCAGCGTCATCGCATATAATTAAGCCGCTAGTGAAAGACAACTATGATACGTGGGCAATGCAGATCGAGGCAGTAATGGTGAAAAACGGCACGTGGAAGTATCTGGACGGCAAGCACGTGAAGCCGGAAATAGTCGAAGGAAATGAGCAGTCAAGAAGAGAAGTCGAAAAATGGGAAGATGGAGACGCAAAAGCTAAGTCCGACCTGATAATAGCCATTGATCCCAGCTTATTAAGGTTAGTTAAGGGATTGAATACGGCTCTCCAAGTGTGGGAGAGATTGAAGTCTGAATTCGCTTCAACAGGCCCTGTGAAAAAGGCAGGACTCTTAAAACGTATTTCAACGTATAAAATATACGAAAGTGACGATGTACGCACGCAATTAATGGACTTTTTTGATATCGCGGCACAACTAGAAGGTCTAAATATTGCCGTTCATCCGGAATTGTTGACAATTATGCTGTTAAATGGATTGCCAGCAAGTTTCGATGTTTTTCGAGGGGCAGTTGAGGCACGTGACGAATTGCCGAGACCGGAATGGCTGCGTGAGAAAATTCTAGAAGAATTCGACTCTCGAAATCAAAAACAAACGAATAGTGATTCCGAAGCTATGTGGGCCAAGAAAAGTAAAGGCGTATTCAAGCAAAAACGAGAGATTAATCCCACCAAAAGCAACACGTTTCGATACAAGTGTTTTAGGTGTCATCGTTACGGACACAAGGCATCGGAGTGTTCAGAAAAAGATGCACGTAGCAAATATGTGGGTGAATCGTCTTCCAAGATTGTCGAGTCCGTAGACGACGCGTTTCAGGTGTCAAAAGAGGCTGAAGTGGAAGCACTGGGAGTAACGCGATCTAGCGGTCAAGGACGCTGGTGTTTAGACAGCGGCTGCACATCGCATATGTGCAACAACGAGGAGCCATTCATCGACAGGCCAAAGGCGGTGAAAAATGGAAGGTTGTTGCTGGCCAGTGACGCAAGTACCGGTGTGGAGGCAATAGGCGTCGCACAGATTTCGGCGGAAGTTGGAAAACGGAGCATACCGATAAAATTAAACGATACGCTTTTAAAATGAATACAGTCCAGGGAGATCTGGTGGAACTTCATAACGATGAACACGTATTGTAATAAATACTTTCATCGATACGGTTTTGGTTAAAGACCTGAGAGCTAACTTGTTGTCAGTTGCGAGAATTACTGATCATGATAACATTATTACATTTGACAAAAAACTAGCAATCGTTCGTGGCGGTGACGGAAGAGTTAAAATGCAGGCCGAACGTGTCGGAAACTTATATTACTTCTGCGAAAACACGGAGCAGGTAAATATGGCAAGTGTGAGCGGAGAAAATGCAAGTTTGGAAATCTGGCATCGCAGACTCGATCACCTGAACGTAAATGATTTGTTCGAAATATTTCGTAAGGATCGGGCCGTCGGAATGAAGGTGGACGGAAATCTGAGGATCCGACCATGCGGTATATGTTTGCGTGGAAAAATGACAACGTTGTCTTTCCCAAAGAAATCTGAGAGAAGCACAGACATTTTAGGATTAATTCACTCTGGTGTATGGGGCCCGTCAAGGACTGAGTCAT
Source organism: Ladona fulva (assembly GCA_000376725.2). Lineage (NCBI taxonomy): Eukaryota > Metazoa > Arthropoda > Insecta > Odonata > Libellulidae > Ladona > Ladona fulva. Next base: position 37,347 of record KZ308505.1, read on the forward strand.
TCAGAAAAGCACGGTATTTTGTCACATTTATTGACGATAGCAATCGATGGTGCGAAGTATATTTTCTTCGCAACAAAAACGAAGTTTTTGGGGCATTTCGAGAATACAAAGCCAAGGTCGAAAATCAAACCGGGCAAAGGATAAAGTGTTTGATATCCGATAATGGGTGGGGATACGTAAAACGCGAGTTCAACGAATATCTGAAGGCAAGCGGAATTCGGAGGCGTTTTACTGTTCCGAACACGCCACAGCAAAACGGCGTCGCAGAGCGCAAAAACCGTAGGTACATTAGTGGAAATGACGCGCTGCTTGTTGAATCAGTCGGGGCTGAGCAAGAATTTTTGGGCTGAGGCACTAGCAACGGCTAATTACTTACGTAATCGTTGCCCGACGGCAAGTTTGGAGGGGCACACGCCATATGAAGCCTGGAATAAAAGAGTACCAAACTTGCGAAATTTGAGAGTGATCGGCGCAAAAACATACGTGCTCGAAAAAGGTTCTGGGAGAGAAAAACTTGAGCCCCGGTCGAAGGAAGGCATCATGGTGGGATATTCAGAAGAATCAAAGGGTTATCGCATATGGATTCCAGAGGATAAGAAAGTCGTCGTGGCAAGAGACGTGCAATTTATCGAGATTCCAACGGATAGCGAAGCCGAAGATAGATCAACAATAATCGACAAAGAAAATGAAGAGACACAAATCAATATCCCAGCGAGCAGCTCAAATGAAGAGACTGAGGAGGACTTGCCATCGATAAGAAATGATAGCGAAGCGCCAGTGATCAAAGTCAAACCACCAGGAGTTGAAAACCGAGGAGTAGGCACGATGCGTGGACGTGGAAGACCTCGGTTAGAACGTTCGGGAAGCCGCGGAAGACCTCGGAAGGTTTATAAACCTGTCTCAACACCAATGGCTCAACAAGATAGACATCCGTGTGATGGTGAAGTTGATGTGGATTTGGAGATAGGCGATGAAGACGTCTTCACAGAAGAGGCAGAAGGAGATGCGGCAATCATCGAATCAGCGGGTCTGGTGGATGTGAGC
>KZ308505.1:66709-114507 GCA_000376725.2 Ladona fulva
ATTTCAGCTCACCAGGTAAATTACTGCCATAGGAAGTTATAAAAATTAATAATATTCAGTAAGTGGCTGCTTCTGACGACTTACAAAACATAATCTATTCCTAAGGTATCTAAAAAATAACAAATTGGAAAATATCATATAGAATAGATTAAAAAAGCAGTAAATATAGCGCCTGACATACACCGCGGAAATACACCCACAGCCATACACCGACTACCATACACCACCTGCCATACACCGTCTATCATAAACCGACTGCCACAAACCACCTGCAATACACCTACTACCACACACCACCTGCCATACACCTTCTGCCATACACAGCCTTCCACACACCGACTACCACACCACCTGCCGTACACCGTCGACGCTGCCACCTGGTCAGAAGGCCAAATTGCAGTGTAAATTTAAATAAATAAACTGACTGCCACACACAACCTGCTATACACTACCTGCAATACACCTACTGCCACACACCAAATCGAAACGGGAATTAGCTCAAAATATTATCCTAAATGTCTGTACATTCCTTATGGAGTAAAAATTAACGTGCCCTGGGATCGAACCGATGATTTTACATTAGAATTTCAATTTAGAAGTTCTTTAACTTATACATGATCTAGACTCATTACTTCTATGTTGTTTCCGAATTTTAGCAATTTTGTTTTTCGGAAAGCGTCTTGAAAACAATTTTCTTGAAGAAAGAAAGGTCTCGTCGACCTTTATATAATATCCTACGGATATGAGTGAATGCTAGTTCAGTTTTTCTGTCATTTAATTTAAATTTCTTCTTACTTTTTGTATTTTAATATAATTACTTAATTATTCATAGTGAGTTCATCCTAATGATGCATAATATACGATCTTAAATAATCAATCTACTTAGATCCCATTTGGTGTTCTTCTCATTACTATTTCTTAAAATTTACACGTTAAGTACCTCGTACCCAGGTTAAGTGTACCTCGCCCAGCCAGGTAGGGAGTACTGTACAGTGAACGCTACCTAGGCGAGGCTCACTGTACAGTGAGCGCTACCTTAGGTAGGGTTCACTGTACAGTGCTCCCTGCCGGTTAAGTGCTCCGTGCGTCCTACACCGGCGTTGAATAAACTTTGCACTTTACTTCAGCGAAAAAATAAAGATTACAGCCACGTCAAACTACGAGACGCTCACGAGACACACTGCCTGCGTTACCCTCTCTCCAGTCCCATTAGTCTTTTCCCCCACCAATCTCCCTTGCCCTAGCAGACATTTGAATTCGAATTGATACAAAGTATTCTGCTATACACTTTCGGTTTTCCTGTGATTGCCGACTACATACCTAGCCGCCTTTCTTTGCACGCCTTCGAGCTTTTTAGTAACGGCTGTTTCGTGAGGATCCCAAACACTCGTTCCACATTCTACAATCGGCCTGACCAGGGATTCGTACGGTCTTTCCTCGACACCCTTCCCACTTCGTTTTAGGTTCCTCATTACGAGATGGAGATTCTTATAAGCCTTCGCAATGTCCTCGATGTGTTTTCCCCATTTAAGATTTTCAGTTAGCCTAGTACCTAGATATTTGCAATCGGAAACGACGTTAATGTTTTCGTCATTTAGGAAGTAATTATGAAGCATCTGAGACTTTATTCTGGAAAACTTGATATGTTTACATTCATCGACATTAATTTCCATTCTGTTTAATTTCGTACACTCCGCTACTTGATTTAAATCATTTTGCACAATTAAGCGATCATGAGTATTCGTTATACTTCTGTATAATATGCAGTCGTCGGCAAATGGTCTGATATCGCCAAATAGTATATTTTATTTTAACGATAAAACATAGCGAATGAGTAGTATGAAGCTGGCAATTCCTTTTGAAATGTATTATCCTTGATAGAATTTATGTTTTTGAAAAATGTAAGCATAAAATTGAAAGCTATTTTTCTAGCACCGTATCGTGATTAACCCCCATTATCACTTAAACAAAAAAGGCGAATCTCTCATAGATAAACAAAGCAAGCTTATTCCTGGCATTGTAGAGTTTTATTTCTTCAGTCTTAACTGAGATTCCGCCATTTGTAAGAGAATTGTCGAGAATTTAACAGAAAATGGAAACTCAAAGAAAGTTAAGTAAGTTAAGTTTTTTAAATTCTGTGGAAAAATATATTTTTAATGCTCTTCATTATTTGTTTAATTTTTATCTCATCTCATTTTTAACAGAACTTTTAACTTCAAATTTGAATTCGCTATCCTTTTCAGATTACAGATTGATACTTAAATTCTAGCTAAAGATCTCACATGCAGTCAGTTCTTTCACTAATCGCAAAAAAAGTTTGGACAATTAAACCATAAGGATTCCTTCTGAGAGCTTAATATTTAAGTGAGAAAAAGAGAATTTCTTAGATGAATCTAGACCGAATGCACTTCTTTAAAAATGCTTCTTGTACTGCAATTTTTGAAGATTACAATTGGGTACTTTTCGAAAAGGTTTTTAATTAACGAAGGGAAAAAAGCAATAACTTCTGCATATATAGTATTCAGTCAAGCAATCAATACCTACATAGTTTAATAATCAAACTCAAAATCTTTGTTTTACCAAGATCAAAAAAAATATCAAAGCGATAAATAATAGAACCATCCATTGAATTCAACACTCTAAATATTAACATTTTATAACAATTTTGTAAATAACAAACCAATATTGCGGTTTACAGAACGGGATTTAAAAACAAAAGAGATTATTTTTACGTAATAATTATGAGTGATCATGCGTGACTGATGAAAGGGAAACCAAAGTCAGTGTCAACCACATGATAATATTTACTCCCATCCAGTTCCGCTTGCTACGATGTAGCAAAATATTTTCCATTTGAATACACCATTCTCTAAAAATGACGACACAGGGAAGAAGGGCACAAGAAACTAATGTTTGCCAATTGAATCCGAGGTTACGAAAATTGAGTGGGGAAGGAGTTTTTGAGTAAATAAATTGTGGTGATCATGCGAGATAGCAGGCATATTTTATTACCCTTAAAAATAAAAAGCATTTTCGATCCAACGCTGCATCAGCGTCGTACAAAGAGAAGAGGGGAGGGCTGTCTCTTTTCCACGAAGTCCTTTTTCCAAGGCACTCGACCCTTTAGGGCACGGCATTCTATCCTTTGCCGACAACTTTCCGATATCCCTCGTTCCAGCAGCAAGCCGCAAGACCCACTGCGGGCATCGGAGAGGGCTTCGAGAGAGTGGCTGCGGCTGCCCTACTCGGTTACCCAATTAATTAGACCGTCGGGGAGTTTAGGGCTTGGGGACTCCAATTTGTTGGTGGTCGCGCTAGTAATGAGTCGTCTGGTTCGCAGAGTTCAGGAGAAAGGGAAAAATGGATCGGTCAAGCATCAAAAATGGAGGGAGCCAAAGGAGTCGGATCAGGATATGGGGATGGGGAAAGTTAACGAAGGTAACAGAACCGGAAGATGCGCTCAGCATGAAGATTTGCTTTCTGTCATCCGCGCAGCATCGAAGAAGGAAGTGCTGAGGGTCGAGAGAGTTTGGTAACAGAGAAACGGGAGAGGTGGCCCAAGATCTCGAGAGAGAATTTTTGTAAATTGTTCCGAAGAATATGCATGATCTTGTGCATTAATACAGCTTATGCACGACCGATGAAAGGGATAAAACACTGATGATGTATCGGCAAGTAAATACTAGTTACAGGCATACATCCCAATCCTCAAAATAGGCTGATTTCATAAGTTATCATAGGTACTTTTATTTTTTGAATGGCAGCTTTAAAAAGTCAACTGAAGTTCGAAATATTAAGTTTATATTCCGGCAAAACGTTTAATGATTTACATAGACTAAAAGATGTATCCTGTAAGTCTTCAAAGACAAGGTATTTCCTGTAATTTGAAACTACCATAATCACATAGAAGTATAAGCTTCAAAGTATATTTCTTTTGTACTCATTCTGAACCGTGGGATAAACCTATTAACAGTAGAATCGGTGAAATATCTTGGAGTATCTCTCACGAATCACGAATAACTTAACATGGAGTACCGAAATCCATAATATATGCGGGAAAGCACTTAAGAAACTCGGCTTCGTTAAGAGAATAGTCGGTCGGAGTGACGAAAAGGTTCGCGAGCAATGTTATTTTGCGTTAGTTAGACCTCATGTTGAGTATGCGTGTAGTATCGGAAACCCTGCCGCTAAGTGTTTTATTCGAGAATTAGAAAAGTTGCAGCGAAGGGCGATACGCTTTGTGAAAAATTCCTACGATAAATCAGTGAGGGCACTAAGACGCATATACGTTAGGAAATGGTAAATCGATATTCAATTTTACTTTTAAAAAATAAATCTTTGCAATCCTTTTATCGTCGTGGTAAAATGTTTGAAAACATTTTGTACCAATGCTTTAGTGTGAGATTATTCATTTTTTACCATTATGGAAGACCATACATGCTACTCCATATGAAAAATTGGAGTAGGTAAGTCAAATTCCACCCAAACTATCGAAAATCATCTCCAAAATTCTTCGAAGAAAAACAATTTTTGAGATGGATTCTCGTAAACGGACGATGTGACCTCAATATTTGGGAGAAATGGAAATTCAAGAAACGTTTACTTTGCCAAGCTTTCCTCAAGCCTCTCGAAGCATTTCTGAGTCATTTCCTCCCATTTAGACTCTAAGTTCCTACTCTGCAACATGGTTTTCTCTTACAATCTCGATCGCTACGTGCCGCTTCTTCCTTCTTCTTTCGACTGACCCTTCTTCCCACTCTCGCCTTGAGTTCCCCTCATTCCTCACCTATACTTCTCGATCCTAAATCTCCAATTTTCATTCCCTCCCCGCCAATCTTCATCATCTTCCATTGCTTCCACTTCAATAGCCATTTCCTTTCCCTAAGATATCTCCCCCTTGAGATTCCTCCCAATCCATCGCTTTAATCGTTCGCCTCGCTAATGCGTATACCAGGCAAATTCCTCTCTCGAAGTGCTCATTTCCTTGTTGCTTCCCTGCCCTCTCATTCCTCTCGCTTTCTTCAATTTGAAAAGTACAAATTGTAATTTCGTCCATTAGCGGACGAGCTATCTCAGCACTTTATTGGTACGTCCTAGAAAGATATTTTTCTAGCCAGCTGGAAACCAACAAAAATGAAGATTTATAAAAATTAATATTGATAATATTGATGAAATTAACGTGAGTGATGAATATTAATAGCGAAAACATTACAACTGGTTATTCTTGAAGTAATTATTTAACCTAAGAACTACGATTTAAAAATCAAGAACAAGAAAATTTTATTTTGAGGAGAAAATATTTATAACTAAACATCAATTTAATACACAATAAAGTAATCAGAGAGGGAGGTTTGGGTGAAAACGCCCCTTAAGAAACAAAACAGGTTTTAAAAATGGAGGTTATTGGAGTTAAATGGAGATTGTTTTTACATTTTTCATGTCTTTTTAGTAAGTGTCATTTTCTATATTCTCTCGATATTCGATATTTACCAGTTTCTCATAGTGTATTCTTGCAGTTACCACTTTTTTAGTGTTATTTTATTTTTGTAATTTCGTTTGAATGTTTTATCTGATGCTTCTGTTATATCAATTATTTCCTGATGGTTTATTATTGCAGTTTTCCTGTTTATCATTTTATTTAATTATTAATTTGTAATTTTGTTATATTACTATTGATTTTGTAATTTTCTTCTTATCTACAGCTTTCTTAATCATCTTTTAGCATGAACTATCAGTAGGTTTGCGCAGATTTTTCACACCCCCCTTCTCTGAGGATGTTTTCCTGCTGTGGATATTTTTTCCTAAGATATCACCTTAGGTTTTTTTTACATCCACTCCTTCTAAAGTTTTCCTCTCTATTTCTTTTCACCTACACACAAGTCTTCATGTACATAAAATCATTGACTCAAGGTTAGATGGAAGAAGAGACTTTTCAGTCTCAATCTCGCCTTTAATAAAGACCTTATTATTGTTTTAATATTTACGCATTGTTACGCAGTTATGCCATTGACGAATTTCAGGGAACATGAAAATATATAAATCTGATTCCATCTTTGTTGAATTTAGTGCAGAAGTTTGCCTGCCCCAGGAGCGTGTGCAATTTTGAGTTTTCCCCATGGTTCAGAACCCCCCAGAAGACAAATTCTGGCTACGGCCCCGGAATACCAAACCTTTATCTTAGACCATACATCAAATTGAGTATTGGGATAAGATATATTTTGAGTTTTGGAACTATGAAGGGAACGTGGAAAGGAGAAACAGAAAGAAAATTTTAAAAAATCCATAACCATACCAGTTCCTAGCTAGACCTCAAAAAATCATAAGCTTAGTCGTAAAGAAATAACGAATGAAGTCAAAATGGAAGAAACAGAAATTCCTTAAAGATTTTACGGCTCTAAAATAGAAGATAAGGTTTACTACAGAAGCACAAATAACAAGATGATTTACAATGAACTCTAAAGAAGATGGAAAGAGCATGCATTTTTCTATAAATTTAAAATAAATATTTTTGTTTAGTTGAGATCCTCATGACGAAGGAATGGCACAAAGGAAACGATGATGAATACGGAATACGCGTCAAAGACTGGAAAGGTCGAAGAACAAGAAAATCAGTAAAATATCATGATAATGCTGAAGCCACCTTCACATATGCTTTTATTACGGGCACCTGACATGTTGGGCGCTATTATGAATAGGTTATTCCCTTCTCTGATATACATACTATTCTCATTGACAAACATTAATAACACCTTAGCTAACTAACTTAACTATAAAGTTACGCACACTTAATATCATTAAGTTAGATTGAATAAATTCGTAAAGAATAATTATATTTATATAATGATATTTTCACAACTTTTGGGCTTCTGTTTAATGAAAATAAGTAGCATAATTTCTGGTTTGAGGTTTCCCAACAACTTAATTGAAATTGAATAAGATATTTAATTTAGTAGCATGTCCAATTATATTATTTCCATGAAAATGATTAATGTCATTTAATAAGGGGCGTAGCCAGGATTGGTTCCTGGGGGGTAACATCCATGGAGTAAATGAAAAATCGAGGGGCGTACAAACGTTTACCCAAAATAAAACGAAATTGAAGGCAGATTTATTTGCTCATTCCTTGCGAGTCGCCAGTGGAGTAACATTAAATATTAAATAGTTATAATTTTGTTTTTTTTATCTGTGTATCGATGCATGAGCGTCTTGTCTTGCAGTTATTTTTTGTTCGGTTACACAGTTTTTATTAATATGAAGACGAGAGAAGGAAACAGTTTCATGCAGATGCTTCCTTTGAGGTTTGAAAAAGGGCAGTTAATAAAGGCGAAAGGAAAGGCGTATTGCTTTCCTACTGTTGCAATCCAAGAATTATGATAAAAAGGGATCATTTGAAAGAATCTCCAAGATCAAGGTTTCGGGGACATGGCTTTAATATTGGGTATTTCCATTAATTCTTTTCGTGTAAATGATATTTCCAAACATGGCGGTCATACTTGAAACTCCTTTTTAAATTAATTTTTCGGTCAAACGGCTGCACAAAATGTACTTTCTTTCCAAGAGGTACAGTTTGAGACAGTTTTAAGATGTGAAATCTGAAATAACTCTTTGATTAGACTTTCAATTTATGCCAAATGAAAATTTTATCTCCAGTCATGTTTCTTAGTTAATTGTTAAGTTAAAATATGAAATCATCTTTTGGTTAAGTTTAACTGACATTCGATTATTCTAATCTACTATCGATTTTCCACAGCATACACACATCAATCCTGGTACTTGCAGTGATTTTGTCTTTTCTCTTCTTTGTTTTTGTCATTTGATATCTTTCTTCCCTCTGTTTATTTTCATATCATCGAGCCAATATTCAGATTTCTCCCTGTAAGTATCCCAAACATGTACGGTACAAATTGGGCGAAATTCAGCTTAGTTTTAAAAATATGACTTCATCTCATGAACGTGAAATCACATATCCCATGAAAACATTCAATTTAAGCGGAAGGATGTTAGAAATATTCGCAGTTCATGCCAGTTTCCTAGTTATACGTGTCAGCGCCGGTATTAATATGGAAGGAACAGGCAAAGAGATGAGAGGGGGATATGGAGGAAGCGAGAATTGTGCGAGCGAGCGGCGTACGGTAGAGGCACTCTGCACCGTTACGATTCGAATCACGGAACTCTGACACGAGCAAAGCTCTTGCTCTGCATCCATCATCTGCCGTAATCGCCTCATCTCGGATATGGAATATGAGCAATTAGGGAAGAGGAAATATAGGCAAGGGGTGGCGAAAGGTCGAAAAGCGGCTGAAAAAGCCGAGCGAATGGCGTGCGAATCCGCAAACTCACTGCGGTGCATTCAAGCCGCAGAAAAAAGTAACTTGATAGATTCGGCGTACTCGTAGTGGTTCGTAACCCTAACCGAAAAACAAGAATCACAAACAGAAAGAAAAATCATTCGTGAGCTCCAGCCTCTGTGCTTACACGGTGTAATGGGTTATACACATAAAATCAAGGTTATAAGGATCTTTGATTAAAGGTCATAAATTAGAAATCCAAAGGGATTTGTACATACAACATCACAAAGAACTTTATCAGAAAGATCAAAGTGCCTTTGTGGTGTAGAACATACCATTAGGAACTTACAACGACTTTTTTTAGAATGGATCATCCACAATAATTGCTATATGTTATATTTTTTCGCATTGGCAAGAAAATTATTTATAGGAATATTTTTTCGGTTCCTTTTTAGAGTACTGCTTCTCAGGAATAAAAGGACGTTAATGGTAATGGCTAGTGATATATTTTTTATCAGATCTCTGTATTAATGTCACCGGCTTTTTGAGAAAAAAAATTTAGACGAATAATATTTAGGGAACGTTTTTCAAGTAAACTCAATACTACATCAAATGCTTATAAAATTACCGTACAGGTAAGCATAATCGAAAATAATGAAGAGGAATCATAGATCAGAACGCTTTATAACGCTTATTTAGAAAAAGCAATGCTTGTGGAAAATATTTTATGCGTATGTAGAGTAAACTTGCAGTGATACAAACATGCTGTAGTGGAGATAAGGTAAAATGAAAATAAGTTTCGCGAGTTTTTTGTAAGGTATCTCATGTAATTAGAAAGAATTGCCATAAATATCTTCATAGTATTCCTAATTGGGGTACGGGATAGTTATCTAACAGTCAGATTTTTCGGTCACGATAAAATATGGATTTAATGAAATGTAAAAATTCGTGAATGATGGAGAATCTAAGACTACTTTGAAATATTAGTCACGGCATAAAAAGTTGGCTATTGAAACTGACGTTAATAGTTAAGATTTATTTACGAATCGTTCCTCTAGAATCAGATGTAATTTTTAAACAATCTATGAAAGACAATGCACATGATGTATCAATTGCAAAAAAAAGTTTTATGGCCTGAGAATGATACTTCTATTTAAAAAGTAAAATACTCGAATGTATTTACGTGTTAAATATATCCTTTTTCATGTTCAAGTGTTTTAGAACGAACTTAAACATATGAATTGGGAATAAGACAAGAGGCCGTACAACAGCTCTTTTTTGATGGCGAAGCGGCTCGACATAACTTCGTACGTAAGAACTCATAGAATAGAAATTTATATAGACACTCACTTATACACAATCATTCATGCAAACAGTTTCTTATTAGCATTAAAATTGAGTGAGTCTCTAATACGAATACATAATAAGTTAACTACTGTAGGATTTTTTATTCTCACCCTTTTACATGGTTTCGAGCTGCCTAATTTCCGCGGAATTCTGTGGGTTGAGCAGTGTATTTGACATGAAGGGCGAGGGGCACAATTACGGAAGATTGATTGCTATGAAAAAAAGGGATTGCTGTCAGACGGAAGGTCGTTGAATCAGAAAGTGCGAGATGATTAATACTTCTTTATTGTTGCAATCGGATTTCAGTTCCCTCCATGCAAACCAATGAGGCATAATAAGATAGTATGGAACATTTGAAAAATCCATGTCCCATCCTAATAGAAGTTAAAAGAAACGTTCATGAGGTTTAAAGGATATTGAGGATAAGGATAGCTCCAGTATCTATTACGACTAAAATAAGATACAGGTAATCGTCGACTTACGACCGCTTTCATTTCTAACCGTCTGATCGCAAGTCGAATATTCATAAACATTGGTAGTTCCTGATACATATTCTATATTATACAGAAAGATTGATAATGTAAGTCCCAAAAAATTACTTTAAAAATGAATTTAGGCGCAAACGATACTGATAACTGAATGGAACCTGTGTTTTGAATTGTGTCTATTTGAAGAGAGACAGAGATATTCAGGTCGTAAATTGAACCGTTGTAAGTCGTATAATCTGTACGTAAGTAGACGGCTACCTGCAATTAGATTTTAGTGAAAACAAATACGAAGGTCGTTCTACTTTAAAATAAAAATGTTGTAAAAACATTAAGGTTCTCCAACTCAGCCATACATTTAGACTTATATATTACATATTTGACTCATTTAGTTATAATCAACTTTAAGTTCTCAATATGCTAGAAATGTGTTAATTTATATTCAACATTTGTTTGTCTTGAAAAACTGAGATGGCTTCTGTTTCATCTATTTTTTTTTTTCATTTTTCTTTAATTATCAAAACTTTAACCAATTGCATATGAGATGTACTCTTCTTAATAGAGAGCGGTACGCGTAGGTTTTCAATCTACTAAGACACCTTCCTTTCCTTTAATCCTTGTAAACGTCAAAACATAATTACCCCTCTCGTTCTTCTTTTATTCACTAAAAAGATATTCCTTCTTGAAAGAGCGTTGAAAAATATGGTTATGTGATTCTGTTTTTCAATCAAAAAGAAAATATGTAATATGTTATTTCAATATGTGATGTGTAATATGTTATAATAATTTAATATTTATTATTGTTCCTCATATTCGTCAACAACATGCCGGATGTGGTTATATCTAAAGTCAGATTATTTGCCGATTATTGCATTATATATAGAAAGATTATGACTGAAAGTGATTGCGAAGAACTATAAAAGAATATAAACGCCTTACTGGATTGGATAACTTGAAATAAGTTAGATATTAACACCAATAAATGTACAGCCATTAGTTTTAACAAAAATAAAATTGAAAACACGTACAGTGAAGGTGGATACGCAATACCGAAGGATAACGAGATTAAATATCTAGGGATTGGTTGTTGAAAAAATCACCACTTTTCAAGGGAAACTGGTAAATTTAATTCCTATCCACACTTGAAAATGACGCTTATGCGTTGAAACATGTCGTGTGTCTGTTGTAGTTATGTAGTATTGTGCAAAGTTATTTGAGATTAAATTTACCAGTTTCCCTTGAAAAGTGGCGATTTTTTCAACAACCTGTCATGGAATACTACAAAGTAAATCGCCGCTCCGTCGAATTTATATCTAGGGATTACTTTCAGCAGTGATCTAAAATGGAATAAGCCTATAGGAGAGGTTGTTCTAAAAGCCAATAAAGCGCTCAATTTTGTCATGCAAACACTTAGAAAATCTAGCAAGAACGTAAAAGAGACTGCGTATAAATCGTTAGCTAGGCCGCTAGGGAGTGCTTGTGGGATCCACACGAGGTAGGGCTCAAGAAAAATCTTGAAAAGGGTACAGAGGAAAGCAGCTAGAATTGTTCTAGGAAGATATGATTGGCACGAAAGTGTATCGAGGATGCTGAAAGAATTAGGATGGGATAGCTTAGAATCACGAAGAACAAAGAAAAGACAAGCCATATTCTTTAAAGTTTTTACAGGGTATCCTTCATATAAGGAACTAAAGGATAGGATAAGGAAGTCAGAGTTCTTAGGCAGGAGCGGTCATAAGTACAAAGTAAACTATATGAAACAAAAATCTAATATAAGTAAATTCTGCTTTATGAACCGAACAATTGAAAACTGGAATAGTTTACCTGCGGAAGCTTTGGAACCTTTCCCAAAATCACAGAGGAGATTCATAAAACATTTAGAAAAGATGAGACAGATTTGTGAACTTGCCGAGGACAAAAAGTAAGATGAGTGGGGATTGCCTTGTAGGGTGAGGGGCGGCGGGGACTATGTGGGCCCCGGGACCGCTACGGCAGCCGTGAAGGCCTACCAGGAACACTGAAGAACCTTACTTGAAAACGGGAATATGTTATCACTATATATATGAGGAACTGTAAATAATCTACTAGGTTATGAATATGTGCAATAGTATCCCATGGCTAAATGTTTATTGTGGTGTGTGTCTATTTATGTGCATTGATGTTATGTACGGGAAAGAGTTTTCCATTGTGTCAGAGTATTTATAAATTGATAAAATACATGGAAAATTCGTAAAATTTTTTGGAAATAAACAACCCATCCCTTTGACGACTAAGGCCATTTATTAATGTTGATTTTATGAATCATCCCATATAAGTGCACGGGGATAATCAGTTCTTATAATTTTTATAAGAAATTTTCGTTAAGTAGGCTTTCATGACTTGAAAACAGTAGAATAAATGTTATAAATAATTTTATATGATATGAAATATATTGAGTTACCATGATGCTACGGCAGAATATTTTGTTTTTGTGCTTAGGAGGACCAGATATATACGATAATAGATATATTTTTAAACTAAATTAAGTCCCGTCATGCTTGATGGGGGCGTTGACTTGTAATAATAATGATATGCATAATCATATGAGGATTTTCTTTCTCGCGATCTTACAAGAGATTGTTATATGTTTTCATCTTCTTCAATATTTATTCTTATTGCAATGGTCTAGGGCTCCCGATAGCCAAGTGGGCAACGAATTCGACTTCAGTGAAAGCGGGCCTGTGTTCCCGGTGGGGGGCCCACGTGCGAAATGACCTAAGCTGTCGAAGCACTTTTAACAATACTAATACTACTGTGTGGTCTAGAATACAAGTATTTTTACGCACTGAAATACTTTTTCGTATGTCTTCCTAGCTCAACCGAATGTATGGTTGTAAAAACTTTGGCTTCGGGGCAGAACCCGAATGCTATAATTTCTAGACGGATATTTTTCAGAGGCTCCAGTTCCTCCTTCCAATCTTCCATTACTGCGTGAATCTATAAGATGTAATTTTGGAATGTGATTTAAGTGTTCTCTAAATATTCAACAAAAGATATTGAACATGGTGTTCCAGGTCTATTTGAGGTATCGAAGAAATCAGAATTTGGAAATCGATGGAATCAGCCGTGACTTTTTGAAATTCCATATTATCAATGGTTAACATAAATATGCTAAAATTTCACAGAAATTGTTTATTGGTGACTGATTTTCAGTGACCGTTAGGCCTGATGATAGGTATTATTAGCTGAAACTGGTCACCAATAAGCAATTTCTGTGAAACTTAATCATAGTTGTTTCCACCATTAATAATGCCATAAATTAATACCAGGAATTTTCGGGTTGCTCAAGAGTGCAAATATTTTCATATCATCTTATTTTCTGAAATAACAAACTATTTTACAGAGAAGGATAGGAAAAATAATGGTGAGTTTAAATTTATTGTTGATGTAAATTTTACTCATATTTCTGTTAACTCGTCGCTATACAAGATGGACAGTAACTCAATCTCTTTGCAATGAATATATACGTACAATTCCTAGAAACTAGAATACCGTTTGTATATTCAACTGCGGATGTGTACATGCGGTAAAAATTGCTTCATCTTTTCTTACTTGAACGATAAATCGCATAGTTTCAAGTCAATAGTGACTCTGAATAATTTAACAGTTGGGAAAAACGTTAGAAAGACCAAGGCTTTTCTGCGTAGATAGATAACACTCAAAGATAGTTTTATAGAGAATTTGCACAGCAAGTTAAATCCAGTAAAAATGATACCAAAATATACAACTTATATTTGAAGCATCACTCAAAAGCTTTCCCGATAACCATTTGGCAAGTGTGTAGGAATTCAGACAATTGAAATCGATTTTAATATTTGCTAATTCAATGGTCACGTTCAATTACATTGTGGCCTGACAGTGAAGTTTACCTTAAAATTTATTTCCTCTTATATGACTGAGAGAGGTACATTTTTATATATACTCAATGGAAAATAGGGTGATAAAATATATGTTGCATGACTTTGGTGAGATTGTGGAGAAGCAATCCATATATTTAAAAATAATTAGTCCACTTTAATCAAAATAAATCAAATAAATAGAAGTAACGTATTTATGCAGTCATATATATAACTCTATTGTAATAGGCCAAGCAGATAGAAGATACATTCGCAATATTAAGGTTAAATCCCTTCACTTCGTACGGCAAGACGCATCCGTAAAGTTTTATAGGTGTGAAACCATGGTTGTAAGTTCTAGCCCAGAGCTACATAGTCATTAGAACCTATTTTAGCAATAGACGTAACTGTTTAGTTTGTGTAACTCATCTAAATCCCTCTAGCTTCTGTTTAAAGTAAATCGCCGTACTTTATTTCTCCCATCGTTTTGCAACGACGAAGAATTTTCCTCGCATTGCTGACGTTAAGATTCTCGAGATCAATAAGCAAGCGGGTAGTTCGATTCCGACATCACGAGCTTTACTATCCCTCGTTTCCGCAAGAATGAAGGGCTACCGAGAAGGAATTTTTCAAAACGAATTTTCCGCCTTCAATTGTTAGATAGAAAGGCGCATTTCGCGGATCGTTATAATGCAGCAAATGGCAGGCAGCCATAAAATGGTCGCCCGTTCCCAGTAATATTTCGAGCCGAATTCTCGCTCATAAACTGCAAAGCACGCTCTCGAATAATCTCGTGTATTTTCGACAGCGTTCATACGGCCGAGCAAATCATTCGAAAGCTGAAACTGCGGTGGGGCGACTAGAAATCAACGGGTGTTTAAATTCATGTGCGGAGGGTGCACAATATCTCATCGATCAGTTTTACCATCGCGAGCTCATGTTCGTTTCGCGCTACGGGAGGATATTTGTTTGGAGTCGGGTCTCCGCACATTCCGTGGCTCTTGGAGCATTGGATTGGCTGTCGGTGGAGCGAGGGCGGACAGTCATTTACGGAATGGTATCCGAGGACGCAGACACCTCGGTCCCGACACTTCTGAGGCAGGTAATAGGACGTAGAAAAGGTGTTGGAACCACTATGAGAGCATTCACCTCATGGTCCCTGAACGTAGCCTTTATTGGGCGGGAGTTAACCGATCTTCGGCGTATTTAGATTGAAATTATTCGGCTCTTTGGACTGATGTTAATTAATGCCTATCGCTAAAAAAGAGTGAGACGGAGAATTACGGGAATCATCCTCATTACGCACTTAAGTATCTCCCAATCTCACGTAGACTAATAAGGCTGCTTCTAGGATAAATTTGTGAACGTAAACGTAAAAAATGCTGCTGGAAGAAATATGGAAGCATTTCTTATCGGTAAAAGTGATAGTAAAAAGAGAAAGTGCTTCTTTTTATTCATAAGAGGTATCGGATATGTATAGATAGTTCTGGAATCTCTTATTGATAGTTAAAAGAGTAAAAAGCAGAAAATACAGCTGTTTGGGTAATAACCAAATTAAATCATTATTTCATCATTTTACTACCATAAGGTACTTTCTATAATTTCCTTTTATGCGTTTTCTGGATACGGAAAATCGTACCTATGATTTAAAAGCTTTTAAAGCACTGAAATTCTGGAATGTAAGATTGAGGCCTTCTTGGGTTCGGAAAGACCTTGACACCGTAACTTCAGTATAAGGACCAGGTTGAGTCTGGGTTAACTTATGAACGGCCTGAGCACGGATTGAATGTTTTTGCCCGTGCTGACCTCCACATCCTCCATTCTCCGACCTACATCCTTCCCATTGATGCTTCAATAGTTCCCTTAAATATTATCAAGTTATAGAACACAAAACTGAATAACTTTATGCCTTATAACTCCTTAAAGTGGCTTTTCTTCAGAACTAACAAGATCTAGATTCATTACTCTGACGGGATATATTGTTAATTTCTGTAAAATGAAACATAGCTTCGTCAAAAACTAAAGGATTTGAATCCTTGATCAATAATTTACCGTTGCGGATATGTATGTTTCGCTCCCTGCAAGGGTATTTTTTGAGTCGGATTGCTCGATTGCATAGTTAAAAAAAGGGGAAGTATTCCGTCTTTAGAACCGTAGCGCAACTCATGGTAACTAAGACAATTGCAAACAAAGTAAACGTATCATACCATGTAATTTAATTCAGTCATTGAAGAACATCCTCTAAAATATTTCCATTTTATAGATTTCCACTTATTGTAGAAGTTGTTACTGCTTAGGAACCTTTTTGTACTCTATGATAATATTTTATATTCTAGAAGTTTATTGGAGAATGAGGACTAAATTTTTCTAGAAATAAAAATATTTTCATTTACGCATAATATTCTTAGTTATATTTAATTCATTTCAAACTTATAGATCAGTGTGAACCCGGGAATGTTGAAAATAGGGAGATCTTAAAAATGTCTCGAGCTTAACGCGAAATGACGGCTCACTGTATTTCGAATTGATCGGGGAAATGTTCGAATACGTTAATCAAGTTGACATGGGAAAAGATATCGACGGGAAGGTGGAATGAGTGAATGAGTGAGAATAAGAGATTATGATAGGGAGAGCCAGATATCATCCGTGAGATGGAGTAATCGGAGAGATAAAAAAGGCGCTGGAGATTGGATGAGTGCGCAGGAAGAATATGCGTCTTCTGAAACATATTTCAGTGTCATGAAACAAAAATCCATCAAATATATGTCCCACTGAAAATTTTAGGGGTAAATAAAAGTCCAAGGAAAAGTTTGAAATATTATTTTTTAGGAATATCAAACTGAAATTACTACGAATACTAAGTTGATAATATAAGGCCTGAGGTCGTGCCGATAATTACAAATTGATGAATGTTATTTACCGTTAATTGACTTATTAAAATTAGCGTGACAAAAGTGAGTCGGGACCAAAATAATCAGCTAATTTATGACATACAATTGGATTCAATAACGGGTTGAATCACTAACAACATATGACGCATGTAATAGTACAGCTTCCAGTTCCAATTCGTTCTAGGATTCGTTCCAATTATCTTTAACCATAACCGTCTTTATCCTAGGCGCGATTTCCCACAACCATACTACATCTCAAATATAAAGATAAAAATTATTTAAATGTTATAAACATATAGTACATATTTATTTATATTCATTTTAAAATGTATCATTAATAAAATTATCTGTCATAAAAGCAGTTTTTCCTCTACTTGTAAATGACTATAAGGTGTCGTAAACCAGAGCCGACGACGTTACTTAAGACATTTTTGATCACAGTCAAATATTTCATTAGTTAAGGCCGTCGTTAGCCAAGGTACCGCTATCAGAGTTATTGCTAGATTCGGTGAAATTCCGTATATAGGCAGGTGAGAAAAATACATCGAGATAACGAAGAGATTAACCGATACCGAAGTTTAACCATGATTTGAATCAATTCAGGGCTAAAAAAATGTGCAGTTTAACTTAACTGCAAGAAATTACATTCTCGAAATCTTTTATTAGTCAATTACCAATTGCAGTTCCACAAAATTCTAAATGTTTTTGCCCTGTTTCCTAATCGACTTAACCATTCCTTGAAAAAAATTAGTAATTTTAAAGGAGGGAATTGACAAAGTGGTGGTAAAAAAATAACCATGAAGATCGAAAGGAACCGATTGCATGAGAGACCTATTCAGGGGGTAGGGGCGACTGGTGAGTTGGCAAAAGCAAGGAAAAAAACATTGATCGGAATTCGAAATCTATGAATCGGCTTCGTTCGCATCAAGGCGGGTGATCAAAAAATACTTAAGCAGAAAAGGCGGCTAAGTTGATGAAGGTGGCAAAAAAGGGAAGAGATACGGAAGTACGTATAAATGTGAGAAAGGCGTCGATGGAAAAAGGGAGCAAATGACCGAGTCTCGTCTCCCTTGGAGATGCTATCCTATGCTTAAAAGCCTTTCCTGGTACTCGGTTACGAAGCAAATGCGAACGCCGCGTAGGCTTTCCTCGGATCCTCGGACCTGTTCTTATCGCAGAAATGGGAGGGCCTCTGCATTTTATTTTCCGTTTTTTCTACGAGCGGAGAGAACTCGGCTGGTTAACCACGAGGAAGGCGTGCGATGGATCCTTTCGCTCGGATCCATTCGAGCTGCTTCAAGGATCGGTGCATGAGTAGATAGGGTGAAGTTGTCCGCTATCTGTTTCCCTATCTCCCGCGTGTGAGCTGACGAGAGAAGAAAAAACCGATGTCGAACGCCTTATCACAATTTGGCCTCGTATCTTCAAATAGTGCGTCTAAGATTGAATAAGAATAGTCTCTTCTCTGTCCCGGTTGCAGCAGATATATATTTCCATCACGTTCTTCATTTAAATCGTTATAAAATGTTTTTTAAGTACCATCATGTATCGTGTGAAGAGAAATCGTAAATTATTAGAAGGAAAAAAGCAAACAATGTAACTGTTTAGGAAACAGCGTTCGTCTAGATTTCTAGTTCTACCGTAAAAGCTGTAATAAAATCGATATTGTTAGGCGTGACTTCGTGGAAAGCCATAATGCAATGCATAAAAGCTGTACTTCGAATTCTTTCCTAAGTTCAATTGGTCTATTTCTTTGAATTTACCAGAAAAGATCCCTGAAAACCATCTGTTCTTATGTGGTTGGAGGAACCTTCACTATTAACAGGGTTCTTGGAAATTGCTGGTGCGTGTCATCCATAGAAAAATGGATTTTCAAAGCGAATAATGGTAGCTCTAATTTCTATTTCTTAGTCCGAGCAACCAAAGTAGCAGAGGGTCAACGAATATGCCCTAGAGCTGCCTCAGTAAAAGTCCTTCCAGTTTTTCAGTGGTTTTCCACTGAATTCCAATCTACTAACGATCTGGGGTACTATGCTACACTTATTGCTTTGTAACGGCTACGTTTCATCCCAGCGAACGAAGTAATCTTACACTTGTTCTTTTCGAGTACTTGAAACCAATACTAACAGTAACCAATAGGAATCCTTAATCAACTAACCTTAATAACGGTATTAGAAAGCATCAATGGCAGTCATTGGGAAGAGTGGTTTGTTATTGCTCTCCAAGTTATCGTATTCCCCGCCAGTCGCTTCATTCCCTCACAGTTCCTAACTTCAATACTCATTATCGTCTGTCTCATATCGTCTGTCTATCTCAAGCTTTCTCCGTTCTTCCTTCCACATATTTTTCGAAAGCTGCCTCCAGTTGACTATCGTACCTAATGGTGTTCCTGGTTAAATTTTACCTTCTCTTCATTAACTTTTTCTGGAGAATATCTTCATTTGATCTTCGAATGACTTCTTATTAGTAGAAAAGATTCTCGGGTTTCCATCCAGGTAAGTTGTCTTGACATTACCTGGGTGGAAACCCAGAACCCTTCTACAACTAACACACCAGGAAAGCTTAAAATCCTTATATTCAATAATTCTTATTATTTATACAGTTTTTCCAATTTTATTTCCATCAGTAGATCTACGCATGTCTAGCGCCTGACCTCTCTTTAGCTGTCGTTTCTGTTCATGTTTGTCAAAGTAAATTAAAAACACGCTCTACTTCTAGGTTTTCATAAACCTTTTCCTAATACACAAACGTATATTTTTCCGCCAGAAATTGTTTTCTCTGGTCATTTGCTCAGACTATTCTATTCACCATTTCATCTTCTACCTCTATTACTGGTGCTCTTGCTACATTAATAGCTTCGAATCGTTCGGAAGTTTATTTCTACTTTTACTAGAAAAATTTAATCTTTGATTCGGTCATATACTATCAGTTTGTATTTATAATTAAGGATATGTATTATAAATTATATTCGATTTTCTACTACATACTTACTACCTAAATACACTTGGTTAATAATATGACTCTCATGTTTCCGTCGAATAAGAGTTAGATGATATGAAATGTAATTCACTGTTGAGGTTATTCAATTAACTGTTGAGGTTTGTTACTTTACTCCCTACATATCATAACTAACAATACTTCTTAATGATTCTATGATTATATACCAATTTGCTTTCATTATAAGTTATTTCAGGAAAATTTTCTCTATATTTTACTTTATTGGTACATATTCCGTAAATTTCGATGTGACTTAGGCAAGCTTACTTTTTAAGTAATTCATTTATCTCTATTAAAATTTTTCTCTATAATTTAATTTTCGTTGATTTAATACGGCTCTCATTTCTCTTATTAGCACAACTTACACATTTACTATGTATAGGAACTATATTTTAGTATTTAATTTCAGGTTAAATGGTAGACGATAGAATTAAAGGAAATTTATGCGGTGTAGAGGTAATGGGCATTTTACTTCCGTTTATCCTTAATTTAAACTTCTTGCTATAAGCCAAAACTGAATCCATCCGTTTTCTGCACGTCCAGAAAATACCAAGACACAATTAGATACTTTCAAATCGAGCTATTAGCGTCTCCAAAAACTTAATTTTTGAGGTGAAATAAAGGAAACATTGGTCTTGATTGACTAAATAGAAAAAATGGTCTTAAAATACTACTATCTGTGTGAAATGATAGATCTTTCCAGGAAATTAAGCATCCACCTGGGCGTATACGAGTATATTGTGAGTTCGCGTTGTATATACTAATATCATATCCTCTCTCTTTACGCATGGCAAATTCACCTTCACATCTCTCGCATCCCGGATTTTTCTTCTTTCCCAAGTGTCACCCACTCGTGTATTTTTAGTCGTAAGAGAAAAGAGGGGAGACGAGACCTACGTTTCCGCAACGGAAACCTCCCCTTCACGCCCCCGACATCTCCGTCAAAGAGCTGTTCGAGGCGGTTCCTTTTCCTAACCACTACATCTCATTCCCTACTCATCCTCTCTGTAGAACACCCTTTCCCTCTAGGGAGGGTCATCCTAAAGGATTGAGCTTTCTTATCCTTCATACCCGTGGGACAGCCATTTTACCCCTTATTCCTCCCTACATACGAACCCATTCACTGGACAAGAACTCTTCCCCGCATCCATCATCCGCGTTTCAATTACAGGCCCTCGGGGACGCGTCTGCAGTGTCGGGGGGTGCGCCTTACTTATGCTTCGTGATATGAGCGATCCGCGCTCTCACATACGGTGTACTGTGAAGCAGGACGCCTCTGCAACAGAAAACGGCTTTTCAAGCAACCCGTACACGTTACCTATTCATTAGGATAAAAAATAGACCGACGTAATTTATCCATCAGACTAACGGAAACAGCCTGCCATACCATGAAATTGAGAGTTTGATTTTGCCGCAGTTACTAATGCGAATGCTGACATGAAATATCTGTTAATAACTGTGCAAAAATATTTAAAGTAAAGTCTTTGTTGGGTTACGGTTATGTTTAAAATGGAAGACAAATAATTTTGAGCTAATCGTCTAGATAAAAGTTTTCAATTTTAGAGTAACTGATTTTTTCCACCATTGATCGTCTTACATTTGGTTAAATTTTAGGTAGTTTCCTTCGGGGTCGTGTAAAAGCTTCAATTTTCTTCATTTTCATTGAACTTTATCAAATATGTATATATAGAGATATAAATTATTCAAAGAATAAAACCATATATGAGACAATCCTTGACGATGATTTATGAATGGATGATGACGAGCTTGGCTTACAAAGAAAGAGTAAATGTATCAAGTATCATTTGACTTTATTAAATTAAGCCATGAGTAATGCCTGCATCTTCCTAGACACAGTCATAACTGCCGCAAAGAGGTGCTAGAGATGAGCTATACTCAAATAATGTATCATGGCTTCCTTTGAGCTATCGATCCTCAAGACCCTTTCTCACATCATACAAAAGTATACGCATATATAACTACATATCTCTCTCTCATTATCCGCTTACACTCTATCTTGGCTTCTCATATCTACAGAGATATCTTTATTTCAGCGAAAATACAATACACAATATACAAATATAAATAATTGACCGTATAAAGGCTTTTAAGACCGAATGATTCGACAAAAGACATAACAAAATTAGGAATACTAACATCAATTCCCTTTTAATTGGTAGTAGCGGTAATTTCTAACACCGTCTCGCAATTTAGAAGCACGAATACAGGAAATGAAATACTAAAGCAATATCGACATTAAGGCCGATAAAATCATAAACCAAAGATCTGTTTATGTTAGAAGAATCTTTACTCTTAATGTTTGAAAGCCTTCGATGTCTTGTGGCTTAAATTATTTTTATTCTCTCTCCACATTTTCATCGTTATGGCCATTGCGATACTTAACAGCATATTTTCCCAATGTGCCATCGGTAACTGTGTCATCACTCATTTAACTCATCCTCTATGATGAATATAGACATGCATAGCTAAAATGGAAACAATTTTCTCCATACCTTTTCAAGGAAACCTCATCGTGACCAAGCGCCTTGTCTGCTGTTATTCTTTTTTTTCCTTTCAGCATGGGTCAGCTTTAATGACTGCTATAAGAAGTTACCACGAAATAATTTATTTCTACAAGTTTTGTTGCATCGTTGAACTATTTCTCCTCAATATTAATGGAATGAGGTGAGGAAAGCAAAAGAATACTACCTCATGCCTCATCTTGCCTAGTAAGCCTCATTTCTCTCCCCTAGCTTTTCGTAGCTGAAGGTGGAGGGGATGGGATCCCAACCAGCCTTCGGGCTGTATACTTTACTGGCAGATTGAGGAAGTACTAGTTGATTAAGAGATATACGACCGTACGCATAATCACTGGTTTGAGAACAACATCGTCATTTATTTTCCACAAAATTTAAACTCTCAGCATCCCTTATATGATTGGAAAAAGCTTCCGAGCAACGTTCACTCCCTATTTTCCAATATAACTGATTTCATTTCCCTATCCATCCTTTCTCTTTCCTCTCAATAAAATTTTCTTTGCGGAATTTCCTCATACAACCCTTTAACGCCTTTCCCTCTTTAGGTACTACAAAGTGGGATATTGGTACAAGAGAGTCAAAGGGCTTCCTGCAAAGATCCTTTGCGAGTGAGTCTGTGGTAACCAGAGTTTTTATTTCTGGCCGCTTCATTATCTGGGAAGGCGATGGATGATGAAGCGAGTAAAAGTTGTAAGGATTGATCTCGAGAGAAAAGATTATTTGCGAGGCTGTTTTTTCGACGAAAAGATAGTAGACCAATTTTTATGGAAAACCGGTCAATATTGGGAAGAGGTAGTGTAACTGGTGGAAAGGAACCGATCAAACAATGTGTCTCTCTTGTTTTCCTCTCCTTTCCTCCCTCCAGTTCTGCCTAAGCCAAACTCCCTCTCCGCCTCCCCATTCTCTCTCTGGGTGGTGCCCCCTATTCATTGTTCGCCTTCCAATCGGTTCTCCCCCATCACCGCTCGCTCCTTACCTCCTGAATATATTGGCCGGCAAGTTCAACCCAGTCTTTCCTCCCTCTGGACCTTAACTCTCTAAATTTTCACTCTGAAACTTCCTCTTTCCTACCTTTTGACTCCGGAGTTTCCTTCCTTTTCAGCGTACATTTCTCCTCCTCCGCCGCCTTTTCTATATACCTTTCCTTTCTTTATAATCGGCCTCCTTAACCCTATACCACCGCCGACCTTATCCTCCTTACTTAAGTTCCCATGGGGATGGAATCCCTCGCTACCGCAGTATATTGCCCCTCCTTTGCCCTCTCCCAATACTAACGCCTCACTCCCCCTTCCTTCCAAGTCTGACTAAACGTTTAATATATAATCCCCTTTTGTGCTAGCATTCCATTCTCTTTTGCTCTCATCATCAGCCTGCCTTTCCTTTGCAGTAAGGCTTGGCTTCTCTCATTATCATTGTCTCCTCTTTAATATACGTTCATTAGTATTTTTGCCATTTATTCTGTTATTTTTTGTGTTCCTGAATGATGAAATAGTTGAAGAAGATAGCTGTGTGATAGTTATGTGTTGTGAGGTGACATAACCATCAAGGATTTCAAGTTTGGAGCCTTTATTTCTGTAATTTTCTTTCTGCAAGAAGTTTTGGAGTTCGATTCCGTGATTTGACATGGAGAATTTTCAACTTAATAACTTGAATATGGATATTTCTATATTATATGGATCCAAATTGAATTTCTCATGAATATAACGGGTTTCCAAGCAATGTGAAGAGAAAGTTTCACAAAATTTGTATCATTCTGAGGATCTTACTCACTGCAATTATTTTACTTCATACATTATTAAAGGTCTTTTACTTTTCCATAAGCATGTATTTCACAAAAATTTCATCCTTGCTAAAATAGTTTTGGAATAGAAAAATCTTACAAATTTCTTCTTTGCGAATAAACTAATCCATTAGTCTACATGTAAATGGATTACATCTAGATATTACTGCGTGATATACATTTAATGGAAAGATAAATCTTGAAATGTGGTAAAGGTAAAGCGCAATTTGAGAGAATGCTTTTCTCTTTCATATGAAATAAATTTCACTTTTTACTTACAAATTACAATAGCCTTGGTAACATTTTCCTCATATTTTTATTCCTCACTCTTTTTACGTTTCGTAATAAACAACACTTCATATGATAGTAACTTGGAGAAGTTGAAAGGTAAGAAGAAGTATAGGAGTAAAATAAATTTCCAAGTTCTTCCGCGAATCAGGATATGAGTTTCAGCGTGTTGGCCGCGAGTTTATCAGATCATAATAGCAAGCACGTTTACTTCTCTACGTGAATTAAGCATTCATAAGCGTAGGAGACAACCTCAAAAAGGGCATAAATAAAGATTTTTCGATTTATTGGGAGTAGGTAGTTAGGCGTGTTGATTCTAGCTATCGCATCGGATCACTAACGGAAAGCTCCTTCCAATAATGTCCTTTAAGCAGTTTTACTATGCAGCTTTGCCCCAAGTTAAGATAGAGCTTCAGATTGCTAACTGTTCTCTCAATTAATGAAATGAATATGAGGAGAAGATATTCAAAGGAATGTATAACTAATTCCCAAAATTATGCTTGAAAATAAAACTGCAAACATCATTGGCGAATTCGAGTGACTATCTTTAAAAGCAGCATTTTTAATTGGGGGTTCGTGAAAATAAGTTCTTTGTACGAAATTTTCACATTCAATGAACCAGAAAAATTATAACTAAAATAAAGGAAGGAACTGATTAGATGGGTGGAAATAAGGTATACGATAACTACTTCTAGTAGTAGTATTGAAAACATTTCTTCAATAACTGAGGCCATTTCGCATGTAAACCACGTATGGAATCGAATCCGAGACCGCTTTCACCGAAGTCGAACGCTTGCCCACTTGGTTATCAGGAAGCATTGTAACTATTTGTAGGCATAAGATAGGAAGAGTAGTTTTACAAGCATAAAAGAAGGTTTAACGGCGGTGTAATCTTAAGGTGCACTAAATTTTTTATATGCATTTCTTCGTACGTAGCTTGAGCGATCTTAGAAGGAAACTTCACGATACGTTATAAGCATCTTAAATGGAAGGCACAAAAAGTAGTGGAAGTTTGGTTTTAAGGCTTTAGATCCTCATATTCTGTCATTAAATCGGCAATGAGAGAGAAAGGGAAATAAGGGAAAGTAATCTTTTTGTAACTTAAATGAGTGATAAAATATTGTAAACGAAGACAAAATTAGAGCCTTGATTTGTACTAAGAATTAAATAAATGTTCCACAGAAGAGGACACTAAATTTTTTCCAGCTGTGAATCGATTACATATTGAATCCTAAATAAACAGAACGGTCTATGGTAACAATCGCCCAATGGATATGACCTTTGTGAAACCTTGAAGTGCATAAGATTAGTAAGTACGGAAAGGATTCAGGGATAAAATGGAGGTAACGATTTAACAAAATGGAGCTACTGAAGTAAACAGCACTAGATAAAAACAAAGAAAGTAAAGCAGAATTTTTTGATAAAAAAAACTTTATTTTTTTGCATTGAAAGGACCTTTCATTCCAAGTACCGAAAAAAATAATATTCAATTCAAGAATCAACAAAGAGATAAATATAATTAATTCATTGGGTTATCAGGACATTTAGAGAGAGAGAGAGAGAGAGGGAAAAATCCTAATGAAGTGAGGGCTCCCGGATAGCCAAGTGGGCAACGCGTTCGATTCGGGTGAAAGCGGTCCCGGGTTCGATTCCCGGTGGGGGCTCACGTGCGAAATGTCCTTAGATGTCGAAGCACTTTTAACAATACTACTAATACTACTACCTAAAGTGAAGTGAAGGCCTGAAATATCCATCACGGAAATTAGGGCGACGAAAACAATAAGTTAAGAAGGTCTGGTCCATCTTTACTTCTTTCAGGTCAAGGTTTAGTCCAAAAAAGAATTCACTGTGAAATAGTAATGGATCTCACGTATGAAGGTATTATAATTTAATTAGAACATTAAGTTAATTAGTTTATACCGAAGTTAATTGATTCATATCTCATGACATTTACTATAATTTTAACGTTTTATTTTATTGTTCTAAATCGTAAGTGGCTATTGATTCTATCTTGTTCAATGATCATAAAATCTAGTGGCCTTCACAATAAAACAGATTAGCGGGGTAACTCTTTCAACATGAAACTATCCATTGAGCATCGAGAGCAGACAATTGATTATGAGAGAGGAAGAAAGCTATGCCGAAAATGTTCATTGAAGCGCTGTTCAAGGAAAAGGGTAAAGGTGAACATTAAGGTGTGCGCCTAGGAATATTTCTAAGGAAGGACCGACATGAAAAAGTATGACAGGACCAGGACTCTAACACAGGATATTCCACTTTCTACTAGCGTGCCAGATCTATGTAAAGTTCAGGAAAGATAGCTGAATTTGCTGAAGCAGTCACCCGGAAAGTGGAAGTTTTTTTCTCCTAGGGAAAGTTCCTTGTTCAGCAAAACATCACGACGAATTTCACAGATAGGAGCATAATCTTTAAAAAACAACAATACTTATCATACCGAGATAAACAACTACAATCCCATGATGGTATCATATTTGTATGTAATAGTTAAAGAATAATACGAAAGAAAGGAAAGTAGAAGCCAGTCATCAAAAGGCATCAAATGACACGGCAAGAAGTGAGGAATAATAAAGTCCTTTGGACGCAGCCGTAAATGGGTTCAGCCAATCAAATGAATTCCAGATCTTTGAATCTCAAACGTGTAGAGGGCGGATATTGTCCTTTCATTTAAAGATTCTGGAGCGTTCCCATAATTAAAGTTTTATATTCCTTCGAAGGTTATTCTTCTTTCTCCATCGTACTGTGGGGTAACTTCAGAATTTGTTATTTTATGGTTAGTTTGTTGTTTTAAATTGTTTTCAGATGATAATTAGCACGGAATCATAGTCGAATTATTCCTAAAATTTCAACATGAAATCTAGTAAACAAAAATTGTACTTTAGTTGAACTGTAAAAATCACATTCTTTTGGTGGCTGGAAGTAACAGAAACCATTCTTTCATGAACGCTGAAAAATCATTCTTAATTGCCTTTTCTATTGTTTTAGATATTTGGAGTTGCACTTCAGAAGCAGAAGCGTCACGAGCTACCATTTCTTTTTGTCTCTGAAAACATCCATTAGAGTTATGATAAAAAGGGGATTAAGGTACGTTCCTTTGAAGATTGCCGAAACGAGGACGGTGAGATCGTCGGTAGAAAACGTTTATTTTTGATGAGCTCTTCTTCATGGTATAGTAACCGTCCAACCATCTCATCACCTCATCTTCCTTTCATTGCCAATGATCCGCAAGTCAATTTTAATGGGGAAATGAATCGGGGTTTGAACGAAAATGGATTTTCGATCTGATTCTCCGTGCCTTCACAGCAGTATTCTCTACGTTGGGAGCGTGATTTTAGTAGCGAGTCCATCCAATCAAAACGTTCTGTGCTGTGTTGTAGACTCTGTAGTGTAGGGAACAGACTGTTCGAAAAAAATAAATTCAATAAATCCAGTCCTAAGCTATTTTTCCCATAAATACCCATAAAATGCACGTCTGCTTCATTTATTATATTTCGAAAAATCATGCTAAATTTCATTATAGATAAACGGAGAGCCCTAATGCCTACAAAAACTATTTCATATCGAAAAAACCGAAGTCAATATTGACTTAATAGTTTTTAATCTTACTTACATACTTTAGTATGTGCAATCTTGGTTGTAGAATTGTTTTATCTGGTCAATATTCTTGTGTTCATCTGCGTTCATAAGTTTTCTCAATTTTTTCTACGAAAACAATATTATTTACTTAATTTTCATGTTTTATTTCCATTTCCTTGAAGCATAAAGTAAAACTTCAAAAATTCTATCGATATATTTTTCGGAGTCTCCTCCAAGCATAACGTCTAGCGCATATTGAACGCAGTAAGACCTCTTTCCCTTAATTTAAATTCCTCTTTTCAGTACGAGCATATTCTAATTTTTCTCATTAGATCTGTCAACTAGAAAACCACAAACAGTACGGAGGGTACAACAGTTCCGAGACTAAAACGTGGCTAAGAGAAGATGCTGTGAATGATAAATTAGGGAAGGTAGAATAGCCGAGAGTCAACGGCGTAATTTGGGAAGTGTTGATGGCACTTTTTTTTACAATTTTGAAAGAGGCGGATCACTCCGAGAGGTGAGCGACCATGTTTTGTTCTGCGCGCGTTGAGGACAGGGAAGGCGTTACACGGAAGCAGATCGGAAGACTTCCTGGCTCAGTCAATATTGACGCCGATGCTCGGCTGACATCGGCTAGGCTCTATTCAATGCTCTTTGTGTGAGAGGTTAAGGATTAGCCTCATGTGTGATGTAAGCGTTCTAAACTGTGAGGGGTTCGGTTTTGTGGTGCTGAAGAGAGATGTCGCTCAAAGAAGTGGAAAAACGTAATATGAGTCGCGCTTGAAACTCTTCAGATGTGGCGAAAATCTTTCAATCACCGGTGCTGTCAAGCTTAAGTAAAACCGCAAGCCGACAAGGATGATGGCGAACGTGTAAAGAATTTGCTCATAAAAGTACGCGAGTCGTCCTAATGAACGAAATATCCCCTCTTCGAACAGTGTAAAATCTATGGGCCTAAAAGCGAGGGAATAAACTCTCTTAAAGTAACTACAGAAGTAACCGCGATTGAAATTTACTAGATATTATGATTAAATTTTCAACTACCCTTTTACCATTT
The DNA here is from genome assembly GCA_000376725.2 of Ladona fulva. NCBI lineage: Eukaryota > Metazoa > Arthropoda > Insecta > Odonata > Libellulidae > Ladona > Ladona fulva. The sequence goes on from KZ308505.1 coordinate 95,852, forward strand.
ATACTTACATATTCTTCAAAGATTTTCATAAAAATAATGAAAACAAAAATTAATACAATCTGTGAACTGTATTGTTAATTTGAGTTACTTGATTATCACACACAATATTTACCCTAAAAGTAGAACGTACGCCGCTAATGAAGTTTGCATAAAAGGTAGATAGAAGAGTTAGCTCATAGTGAGTACAACATGGTGATACCGTTTTGTGGAATCTTACATAACTCTTATGGTTAGTTAACCAATAAGGGTCGTGTACGGTCTGAAATACCGGGTGGCTCCAACGTTTAACAATTTTGACGGACCATATTCTTGCGCGGCGCGAATTGTCGCTTGCTTAATCGTATCCAAGCAATGCTCCGCGACGGCCGCCCAGCTTACACATACAAAAGTAAAATCACGAGATGTATAGCCTAGCCTAGTCACAACGTGACTCAAGGTAAGGCGAGTAAGTACGTAAGGCGTATATGATTCCTGGTTCTTTACATTTTCTTTCGGTCGCCCCCCTTAACCATAACACTGCTCAAAATTCGCATTTTAAAAGCCTAAAGGCAACGGAAAAAGGTCATGAGTCCTGAAAAACAATTGAACTCTTTCATGAAATATTCCTATACATTATTTCATTGAACTCGACAGAGTCTGAAAAAATACGCCAGTAGTATTGCATTGCAAACGTATTGAGAGACTATTTGAATTATCAGAAGCACTTCACACTAACGCCATCGGACGTATTCCTTAGCTGTCAACGACCCTGCCGATGAAGTCAAGTGCCCTTTATAACCATCTAGTGCTGCACAGTCGGCAGACATCATTCATACCAAGCGAATTGCGGTTCTTCTCGCGGCGAGGTCTCCTACATTCTGTTATTCTCTGTACTCCTCACCTTCAATATTTTACAAGTCTGTCACGAGTTCCTCCACCATCTCCTGGTATTTCGTTGGTTTGCCTACCGTTTCCACATATTTATCTTTCTCTGTTCTAAATACAATTTTTTTGAATATTCCCCGAATGCCTTTTTTACTTCCCTAGTAAAGACTTTCTTACCTTTTATGATTATAATATTCTACTATATACTAATTATAATATTCATTTCAATAATATAATATTAATTTACTCCTTGAGAATATCTAATCAATCCAACCAATTAAAAATTATCTGCTTAGAACTTTTAAAATAATACAGTTCAGTTTTTGACATTAGCAATTAATAGACGCCTCAACCTAAGCGCCCCTGCAATGTAGGTTATATTCACTTCATTAATGCTGTTAGTGTAGCCTGAATATCAGGATAAAACGTTCACACAAACTGTACTGAAGATTCCGAAATTATAGGAATTAAATAGAGCTCCTTTGAAGCAAATATAATTAAGAGCGAAGATAAAGTTTCAGAACTACATGCATTTTGGAAATAAATTTAGATTGTGCAGATAACGGAAAGAAAATAGAAAGATATCAATACCAAATGCGAATCGCAATGTTTATCTTCAAAATTTGTTAGATATTATAAATTTAAAACTCATTTACAAAGAAACACATTTAAACTAATAATTTTTTATCTGGATTATGCATTCTGAATAAGAGATAATGTTCTGTCATTTTATCTGCATTTGTCAATATCGGAATTAATCTTGAATTCGTTTCATTGCTTATACCAAATATACCTTACCATCTATACCTCATACAATATTCGAATTAAGTTTTGCCTTCATCATAGAAATAAGCTGTATATCTATTGCATGAGGGAAAGAAATATGCTATTTATACTCACTATCAAATAAAATGAAAGGAATGTAAGAAATTTCGGGGAAAATAAAGTAATTCCTTACTTGAGTGAGTTATTGTGACTAACTTTAGCCTGAAACAATGAATGATGTCTTAAGCAATTACGTTTATTTTGTTTTATTAATGAATATTTTATTCATAGGTACATCAATTCTTGATTAACTGTCGTTTTTCTGGTCACTTTTCCATCGGCTTTGCCACTGCACCACCTATTTCCTTCCGATTGACTTCACTCCTAAACGTTCTTCTACTATTATCCATGATATACTTTCCCTTCAATCCCTTCCCTACTGTTTCCTCAATCCCATTTTATGGCAAAAAAGAGAAAAAGGAGATTCCAAGGAAAACGGCCATGAAAAAAGTTAGATAGGACCGGGAGTTGAATTTTTCATGACCATATATCTTTGGGAATTTTCCTAGTTGCTCGAATTACTGTGCAGAGACACATTTCACCTTTTTCCTTTGGAGGAAAGAGATCGATATATATTGGACTTTTGTAATGGCTTTATTTAATAATACTTTCCAATATTTTCTTATTGTGATTTGAAGAGAATATGTCTTAACCTTTAGTAAACGGTCTAACTAAGGTGAAGCTATGCGTGTCAGATCTAAAGGAGCATATATTTTAGTTTTCCCTATAACGCGTGCATTACGTGTAATGGGCTTAAGAAACCATTTTTTTCTGGTGAAATAATGGTTTCCCACTCCACATGTAATTGGAAACCTTTTTTCGCCATAAGTCTGCTTTTATAATCCTGTCATATAAGAAACCGTTCAACCACACGCGAAAGTACTTGGCTACACCTGATTTGCTCATAATATAACCTACATCAGGTGTTTAGGACTTTCAATCATTCAACTATGCTGCGTTGCGAAGATGAGGTAAAGGCAGTCATCTTTGCACGTGGAGATGTGTGTCTTAAAACCCAAGTACGAATACAGTCGAAAATCGTCGATATAACTTTCACACATCCCGCTAACAGAGTGAAATTGACTTGGTATAATAGTTCAGAGGTTAAAATACCTGCCTGGAAAGTGGGTGCCCTGGATTTTAGCCACTGTCATGTCATGTCATATTATTCACCTCTCTTTATCCCTACGTCTATTTGTTTTAGGAAGTGAAACACGTCCCACATTGAACGCCTGAGAAGGACGTAAAAACACCTCTTTTGGCTCATATTTTAAGGTTACCCGTGCAAACAAAAAGGACTCAATATACATTTTCGACCAACTGTAGAGAGAACGTATAGTACCCTATAGATTCACATCAAAACATGGAATTTACGAACATTTTATCGGACATGATAGGTAATGGAAACAATAACATTCATTGGGTGTAAAATAAATCTCTTTAGAACTCATTTTTTGCGATTATAATAATCATAATAATAAGCACGACTTTAATTCGGGTGAATTATAGTGTTACAAGATTACTCTTACACTTAACCCTCAAACACCACGGCACAGCAAAAACTATGCCGTAACCTGTATTCGCATCCAGGACCTCGGTATTGCTAGGCTAGCACGCTAATCCCAAGGGCACCGAGGCCGGCAATTTTACGCCAGTTCTGCATAGTAAGTGAAGGCAAAATAATTTGAAAAATGTTGCTTTAATCATTGAAAACTGTTAAAAGTATCACTTTTACGCACATGACGAGTCTTAAATCCCTGTTGGGTAAAATATATACATTACTAACATTGTCATTCTATCTTCTTTCGATAAATCCCTCCCTCATCTACTCCTGAATATTGTTCCCTACTTTTTCCTGAGTTTCACAAATTCACTCAACTTACCCGGTCACAATATCAACCTCAGAGACCTTTCGGATGAAGGTCGGTCTCTTGAGGTTCAAGTGGTGGAAAGAGGCTGCGAAAGGTGGAAGAAAGAATAGAATATGAGAGAAGGCAAAGAAAAGAAAGAGAGGCGATGAAATTTTATATGATAAGGAATATTTTTAATGAATATTGTACATTATATGTGGACCCTTATCTTGCATGAAAGGATACCGAGAAGAAAAAAGAGCTAAATAAACGAATTATTTAATCCTAGATTAGGCTCTCATGTCTATTTCTCTAAGAGCGCAAACGCAAGGAATTTCATTTAGCATACATTTACTATGGTATATTTTTATCTTATAGCGTTTCATAAGCTAAAACACTTTTTATTAATATATATATGTAGTGTAATGATTCTGATCGTAATATGTGTACATTAAAGTAAATCAGTCAAAAGAAATTCCGTTTATGGATATATCGTGATTTCGTGCAGTTAAGTTTAAGATAGGAAGACTAGACGAGGGATAAATTGTCATCAGTTGCCAGTTCAAGGATTTCTTAAATTCTTCCGCTTAATTTTATCATAACTATTACCATTACTTTAACAAAAACATGGGAGAATTCCAGCATAACTTATATGAGTCAATGGAGCTAAAACCTAATGTATTAGGTGATTTAGTTGGATAGATAAAACATTAAACACTCAAAATAATTAACCAAAAATTAAATTCTTAGACTACTAAATTCCTTTACGTAACAGGGCATGTTTAATTCTTTCATTGCACTAGGTACTGCAAGTCTCACAAGATTGGTAACCATTAAAACTAAGTGTTTGGATAACAACGTGCTATTTTCCGTATATTAAATAAAAGATTTAGTACCTTCCAAAACCTTTCTTAGACACACTCTTTTGTCGTTCAATAATCATTTTTTCTAGTGTCTCAACTTAGTCAGTTCCTTTATTTTGGAGCTAAAATGTTAGGCCTGTTGCATGGTGAATTGAATCACATTAATAAAGGACTGTAGATGGTAACTGGTCTAAGGAATGTGTGCGTGTCTCAGAATAGCGGTTGATGGTACGAGAAAGGGCTTTCAAGGTAGTGCTCATAAGGAGGAAATAAGGTTAGCGTTACACATTTTCTTCATTCTCTCTCCCGGGTCTGTTTTTGAGGTATGAGGTAGAAACAATGGACGCACCGGTGTTAACGCACGTTTTGAATATCTTATTTTTTTGACGTTTCTAGCTGAGAAAGGTAAGATTCGGGGTTTTAAAGTTAGCTGTGATATAATTTCATCCGCTCTCAGGACTACATAAAAAACTTTAATCCACAGTGGTTTTGGATACGAGAATATAGATACAATATTACATATTATTAAACGATTTAAGGTAGATTCCTAATACCTACGGGAGAAACTTGGTTCTTTCGATAAATTAAGGAAAATTGGCTTCAGAAGGTTTGGAATCTTAACAGTGACTTAAATGCATTGCTTATTTCATATATCATTATAAAGAGATTATATTAGTCAAGTTTTGTTTGAAACTTTGAAATAAAGTCAAATTCAAGTAAAATTTATGGTAATAATCAGCAAAGAATCAATTTCTTTCTTTTACACTCTCCGGTGGCGTCTCAAAGCACATTCTTTCAGCATACATAATTTCACTGCTAATGTATTCAAAACCGTATTTCTTTTCAATTCGAATACATCAATAGATTCTGGAAAGACTTTGTGGTAGGAAGCCCTAATGAACTGTGACAATGAAAATTAGACGGGTAAACGTCTAATTTTCATTTTCTCAATTCGAATACAGTAACGCCAGTTGTTTCCCCCATTGTTAACCTGATACCTCTAGATTAACAGTATCAAACAAGTCTCATACAGACTTCTTATAGTACTGCAAAAGCTCAAGAAGAATTCCAATATAAGAGTCGTCACTTTTCGGGTCTTAAATGTTTCATTATGTCTTACAGGGAAACACGAGTTTTTCAGTATGTTATCTCTTTCTCAACTCGAATGATAGTAAGGAATGTAGAGAAATTTTGGTCGAGCACTATTGGTTGAGAAGGTCATAAATTTGTTACGTATACACTGCTGGTACCTCTATGAAAAGAAACTATAGGAAGAGGCATTGCAAAATGCAGTATCCCAATAGAAACTGAATTTCCATAAGGAACAGAGATAAAGTTGTTTTCCCATCATCTGCATTATGTTTCTCACCCCTTTTTTGTCGTGTATTAATATTAAAATTGGCATTCGTGAATGAGAACTAATAAAGCATTCGGAACCTGCTTGGAAAATATGAGGCTATGCTTTTAAAGAATGATTATATAGCTCATTTTATATCAGAACAGCAGAATAAAACTGGCAATTTTTAATTTATTCTTATGAGATTAGCTCTTCTCTCAAAGATTCATTAGCGAGATGAACAGATCCTTTTTATTTGATTCAGGAGAGGCCTCAAATCGGAATTTTAATTAAGTTGCTCGAGAGGAACCCACGAATGTGAAGTGGGGAAAGAGAGATGAGAAAATGAGTGGGAAATATTAAAGAATGCACAGATTGAAAATCCGAGGAAGGGAATGCAGAGGACCCATGAGGAATTAGCGCTAATCGCTTGATGCATTGAATAGCCGAATGACGCTTAATGTCTTCAGAGCACGTTGTATACTCGGATTTATTTTAATAGTGTTTTTAAAGCGGTAGGCTTAGAGGAATGAGGTCGAATTATTCAATTATGAAAGAAAGGTTTGAATGCATATATTTACTAATCAAATATTCCTGACGTCCTTGAATGTAGATTTTAAAATATTAGAAAGAGTTTGTCTATGATTCATAAAGTGGAATCAACAATTCATTGCATCATTATTGAGTACATAACTTGTTCTAATGATTGTTTTGTTAACTATTCTCGAAGAATAGCTCTAGTTTTTATTATACCCTATATATAACTACCCACTTGTCTTTTTTATTAAGCTACTTATTTGTAGGTATTGCAATGTTTCATTCTGTTAAACATTCTGGAATGCAAATATACATCCACATCTCTTTCAAGATTCTCTTTCAATTTTAACAATTCTCAAGTCCGTTATTCATTTACTGACAAGAGAAAGTGACGAAATATTCTAATACCATCGTGACTGTTTCAAACCATTGTTTTCGAGGACCTTCCCAATTAGTAATATCACAGTTGGATTCTACCAAAGTAGCCAGCTTAAATAGAAATTAAAGCTTTATCCAGGGATATAGATTATAGATAGATATATAGTATGTATAGTAGTTTGATATAGTTAGTTAATCCATGCAGGCAGATTTTTAATAATTATTATTATGTTATTATAATCAAGAAATAATTGGCAGTGCCAAAAATGTGTCATCTGCCGAAGAATTCCGAAAAAGAAGATCTTTAAATAATCCGATGTGGTTATATACTCATAGGAGGAGAAAAGAGAATTCTGACCCAATTACAATTTTCAAAATCCCATTTTTAAAGTCTCTCTACCGACCTGTATTCATAATTATTTTTATCCCGCAATATTCTTCTTAAGTGCTAGCGTTGAAACTGAGCGAAGCAGTAGAGTGGCTTTGCGTACCAGACCCAAATAACTGTTTGAACCTAATTGCCTGGGATTACTCACTTTACTTTACAAGTTAAGATTCGTTATTTAGGAGAAGAAACAGCGTTAATGGATATTAGTAAATCTGCTCTCTTATTGTTACAATATGAATGTCACCATGCAGTCTATCTTATCCACTTTTCAGTTCATCTAATTGATTGCATGGACTTAACTATATTATTTGGAGATTCAAAACGATTGGTATAATTTCCAAAACTAAAGAGTGTGAGTTGGTGAAATATTTAAACAGAGATGGAAATTCCGGACAACTGCACATTTTTTCGTATTTGTTACCCTCAATCTTTCTTCTGCTCGTTTCATGAATGATAATTACCAAGGATATCAAAGGGAATATCGCATTCTCGGAGATAATCACTAACGGCTAATTAAGTCTAGAAAAATATTCTCCTGTATTGATGAGAGATGCATCATAACCAGTTGAGCTCTTCGTTAATAACCACACATTTCCATCTTTTTTTGGGCATTCTAGCCTCATGAAAACTGGAAGGAATCTTAACCCACAAGTACGGAAACATTTGTGGGTATGGGAAGAAAGATACACGGTACGATGAGGAGATCGGTCAGCGAAGATGTTGAGGCAGCAAATTGTAACGCATCTTCGCGTCCTTCTTCACCCCTACCACCGAGGGAACATACACGAGAAACATGCTCACCCCACCGAACGTTGCCTCTTCATCACTACTCTCCCCAATCTGCTATACCCTCTCGAGAACCACCCGAAGCGAGCGCAGTAATCGAATTATGGACCTCATTTCCTTATATCGCCACTCCTTCCATTCCCACAACTATCCTTCCCTTCTCTGCATTGGTAGGTGTTCCTCTCTCATCCTCTTCCTTCTCTACGTTTTCTGCTGAGATAGCGCAGGGAGATCGAAATGGAAGGAAAAAGTACGACAGCGCCTTTGGTTTGAGACCATTTCAGGTTACATACCAATGGTTTACTGATGTTGAGGATTACATTTTAAAATTTTATCGCTCGATGACGTTTGAAAAATATAATAATTACTAAATTTGTATTCACCAAAGAGGTGTTTTTGAGAATTTATCGAGTATACACAAAACACATTCCGGCGGAGCTTTCTGCTAAGATATGGAATCTCCTTTCCTCTTATGGAAAATTTGGATACATAATTTTTAGAGCACAACCTCATTGTAGATGTAAACATTTAAATCCACCATGAAAACATTAACGAAGAATCTAACATAATTATAAAACAGAGAGTTAAATCTAATCTCTTTTTAATCTCGAAGAATTTAAACTATAATGTTGTGTACATTGTTCTAATGAGATAAATATTTGAAGTAGATGAAAGCATTTGTTGCCTTTCAATGATCAGTTGCAATCGATCTTTATCTCTAAGCGATCACTTATTTGACGTAAAGGAACTTATTTATTGGGTTTTCTATACACAAACGAAATATTTATGTGTGAAATGGACAATAAACATTGGGAAATATATCAAATGAGAACCTTTTATGAAACTTAAGTGAACATTTCCGTCTTTACGGTTAAATTTTATTGATCTTCAGAAAATATTACGCATTATTATGCATAAATAAAGTAACAAAATATTTTAAGATTTCTTTTGATTATAGCTCATAAAATACGAAATATATCATCATCCACTATCCTCGATTTGGCATTATTTAACGAAAGGTGCTATTTTATATTATACATTCCTGTAACATATTTATGTATGAAATATATTTCTGTTGCACATTTCCGCTTTAAAAATACGAAATGGCAGAGAATGAATGAAAGAGTACTTATCGGTGAAGAATGTGAATGAAATTTAGGAGCTATGAATTCCAAAACCACCTGTAAATAAGGCTTCCAAATCCATAAATTTCTGAAAAAAATTGGAATTAAATTTATATCAAAAACTGAAACGTATTCATTAATCGAATACTGTCTACAGAGGCTAAATTTTGACACTGAACATCAATCGTTTCAGTGGCACAAAAAAGTGGTGAAAAATTTCCATGGTTTAGAAAGAAAAAATATCACCGAAATATGCACAGAAAATAGAACAGATGAATACAAAATCGCATTTTTTACTAGTACTTGGTGCAGCCATTCGCCGGGTTTTTGAGCGAGCATTGCGTTTAGAAGAATACCAACTGCTGCCTCAGAGCTGCTTCGAAATGGAAGAACCTCGGACTACAACCGATAAATCTTCCTTCCCTTCCCATTTTAACGATTTCTTTTTGCACTTGGCTCGATACTTGTAATCGAAAACTTCCAGCGGCCAGAAAACTCGCTTCTTCATCGTAAACGTTCGCCGTATTCCCTTTCGAAGAAGAACCGACCGAACTAGTCCATTTTCAACATATCGGTACTAATGGTGTGCTAACAAGCAAGGTCATTAAATAGGATAAAAGCGGGACGAATCGGAATGACAGAATTCCGAAAACATCAAATTACCCCGGAGAAGGCCTCTACGCTTGGAATACTGAATAATGCTTGGATTTCGAGGGAAGAAATCCTTGGGCAAAGTTGGGAAAAAGAAACGGATAAAAAGTTATCGCAGGGTTTTCCATTCGCGGAGTCTTTCCAGACGTCATTACTTCCGCTAATAACTGTTTCTTGAATGAATTATGGGCTGTTATGCGAATGCTCTCCAAGCGAAGTGGTTACTGCGCTCCCGTTCAGATGGCGCGCATGGCGCTCGCTTGAAAATTTCACGAGGGTGGGGGGGTGAAAAATTGAGGAGGAGAAGTTTGCTGATATTTAATATGGGAAAGAGATATGAGGAAGGTTGGTCGGATGGATGATTAAAGTTTGGGGATCTAAGAAGATTATGAAAAGTCAATACAATCTATAATATTTTGCCTACATTGGTAAAAAATACTTCCAATATGGTAAATCAGTGTTTCCCAAACTTTTTCATGCTATCGCCCCCTTGGATCCATACCACCGCCCCCCAGTTATGAAAATCTGTATGACCATAGCTGAAAAAAGATAATAAAGAAAATGAAACATCGCAATGATAAAATATCCACCAAATTATCATATGACTATTTTCTGGTGTTGTACTGATGCCATAAATTCGGTAGAACTCCATTGAGAAAGAAAGATGATAGGCAATGGAATTAAATTCTTTTTCGTCTAGCGCCCCCCTAGATTAGATCAGCGCCCCTAGGGGGGCGGTATCGCCCACTTTGGGAATTACTGTGATAAATCAATCAGTTTTAGAGAATTCAGCGTGAAGGTTATGTTTGAAAAAATTTCAAGGATCAATACAGTCTTGTATTTACCATGCACAACCTTCAGGAGAGTAGGTGTACGGAAGCACAGTATGTACTTTTAAATAATTCAATCGGATGGCTTTTATAATAATTTCGAGTTTTTATATTTGAATTAGAAGCAGTATTCGAGCCGAAAGATCGTTTTAGATAGATCATTCTCAAATTACATTCACATAAACCCATAAATATATATAGTTTTAGTATGAGAAATCTACGGTCAATAGGCAAAACTAACCAGGGGTGCATCCAGAATTTTCCATCTATCCATTTAACACAAACAGAGAGATTCAACACCTAGGAATTACCCATCTTCAATTTGAATCAAATCCACATCCTTAACAGAACTACAATTATTTCTAGGGCCGTAATCGATATATCTATTTGTGAATAACTAAATTAATGACATGCGTAACTTTTTCTGTTATTCAAAATGCAAATCTTCGTTTTTACTTCTTATATCCCATTGGAATACCACTGTTACGGTACTTTTATCCCTTCTTAATAGCACATTTTCTGTTTGGATTTGATTTTGGGAGACATAAAAACTCCACTTAAATTTCAGCGCATTAANAACAGGGAAAGAAAAAGGGAAGGAGAATAATAGCAAAGAAGGAGGAAGAATGCTAAGGAGAGAGGGAATGGGCACAAAAAAGATAGATAAATTGAGAGGATGAAAGGGATATGGTAGCGAAGGGAGCTTAAGAAGGCAAGGAAGGATAACCTTCAACAGGGGCTGAGCATGAGAAAGTAATTTATTAAGTACAAAAGAGGACAAAGGGAGTGAAAATGAAAAAAATGCGGTCTAAATGAAATCGTAAGATGGACGCTGAAGAGGAGAATAAGACTAGAGTTGTATTTAGGAATCCCAAAAGATATTATAAATTACATAAAAAGATAAATAGAGTATACATACTCTTTCTTACAACGGTAAAAGTTTGATTCTAAATGAAGCAATTTCCGTAAATGTAGCTTAGTGAAGTGGCATGCGTTCCTTGAGATTATAAAGGTCTCACAGATTTTCAATCTTCTTGATGTAATGATTCATAAACATTATATGTACAAGCATTTTTCTATTAGCACGCAATCACTATAGGAGAATAATGGGAGGGAAGGCTACAATACATTTTTGATTTTAAAAACCGTTTCAAGTTCGGTTAACCAATTTCTTTGTTTCCTATATTGCGTGTATTAGCCAGCAAAGCTAACAAAGTAGTCTTCTCTCTTGATTCTAATCCTTTGAGGTACTTTCCATCTTTCCGCTTTGCCCTTACCATACATATCCTTTGACCTCTCCCACTCTCTCTCTTTGGCTTTGATGAAGGACCTTGACCCTAAGCTCCTGAGGAATGCTCTTACAACTTAAACATTCCCATCAAAATATATTTGTTTAAAGTATGGTGCTGGAGCATAATTTTCTCCGATGCCTGAGTAATACAATTGCTATGATATTTGCGGAATTATCAAGACATAAAAATCCTTAAATATTTACTAAATATGTTAACCTTTTAATCTTCTAATCTTTTAAGTTTTCCTATTTTAACTCAGGTTATGTAGTCGAATTCACTTGGGTATATTTTTTCACGCGTGTCCTATTTTTTATATAAGAAGGGGATTCTTACCAGCACTTCTTAGTTCAAGAGATATTTTAGAGGAAGAGGAATCATTTCAACGAAAGAAAGCCTCATTTTTGCGAGAAATTCGTTGCGATTTGATTCGTAAGCAACAATATGTAGTAAAACTAGAATTCATTCGGTTAATTTCCTTTATTGCGGATTACGAATGGAAAGAATCATTGACATGATTCATAGATTTGATAATAGTTCATAAAAATGTAATTTACTGAAATTATTTTCTTCCTAGTATGCACATATTTAGTTGCGTATGCTGGGCATAAATGTTATTGCAGTGTAAGTAGCCTGGATGGAGAAGGATGGGTAATAAACATTATTGTGAGCTTTAAAGTAGCTTTAAATATACTCATGTGTTTTGAAGTATTTAAAATGGGTAAATAAAAACTACGTTTTACTGACTACGTCTCTTTACTAAGTAGTCTCATACATCATAAAAAAACAATAATAATGATGGTGGTTATGAAGTCGATAAAATAATTCTGCAATTTACAAAAGAATTATCATTTAGACTATTAAAATATGTTAACTTGATTTAACAACGAAAATTAGGAAGTTTACTATGCGCAACGTAAATTCGTGAAAAGTATTACGTATTTTCTATATCATTGGTGGTACATGAAAACGTACCAAAAAGACCCCAGGTCTCTACTGACCAGAAGTGTCACTCTTACTTCACTATTGTAAACTACTCACTGTTTATATTTTTATAAAGATGCTTTCATTAAAAATAACTTTTTAACTCATTCGAATTTACTTAGATGAATCCTATAGAAATAAAGTTAAGTAAGTTCAAACCCTGTCGATTTTGATATAACTAATCGTCAAAGGATAGATAAAAAATTGCGGAATAGAATATTTTCATCAAGAGCTCTTCATTCAGTTTTAAAATAACACCCTCTCTACTATCAATCGAGTCTTACATTTATTTTTAATGATAGTCTGATTCAGAGTGCTGTCTTCTAGGAATATCTAGCAATACCTAATAGGAGTTTTATAGGAATATCTTATAGGAGTGCCGTCTTATCAAAGACTTATCCTCTAAAACATCTTAATCTTAATTCTACTAACACCTCACGTACTTTTTCCTACATTGCTCTCCTATGTAATATTATCGTCAACCGTAATTGGCCTAGTGATGTATGTCGATGTGTTATTAATAAATAAGTAAATACCCAACAATTTATAAATTAAGTAACGTATTAATTTATGCAAACGTGAATTTCAATACATTTATGTCGGCATATGCACGCAACTCCCGCGTTTCCGCTTTGATGATGGAATGGAAAGATTAACACTTCCGCAGTCTGCGACGGCGCTCTTTCGTTAATCATTAAATAATGAAAAGCAAACGCTAAAACGCTGAATGCATTAGCAGTGTAAGACTTTGTGCGAGTAATTATCCCCATAAATACATCGATTCTCTGATAACTTGCCGATCGAGCGCCACAGTCTCTCTCGAGCTATCAAGCCCCCATTTACTCCCCCTCTCTTTCGCTTTCCCCTCTTTATCCCATTTCCTTCACCTCAACTCCTCTCTCCCCTGATCATCGCCCCCAACCCCACCCACCGTGAAGCACTATTTTCTTCTCCATCGCCATCTCCTAACTCACCCTCCTTGAGTAAGGTCCTCCACCGCTCAAACCATGGACCCTCCCAACGTTTACCCTTTGCCCTCCCAAATCTCCCCCAAAACCAACCTTATTCCACACCCCTTCTACATCAGTAGAGGTGGAGGAGGGAAGCGATTCAATGAGCTTGGACTGACGTCAGAGGCTGTGGCGTCGTGCATCTCAGTTCACTAGTTGAGGTGGGGAACGGAGGTTTGGGATGAGGAGAAAATGAAGACAGAGATGGAAGACAGTACTAGAGGGGAAAGGTAAAGCATATATTCCGACCTCCTCCACTACCCCTGAAACCAGTAGCGCAAGGCTTCCTGAATGAAACGGAAGGAGAGGTATTAAGAGGAGGGGAGGAAAGGAAACGGAAGAAGAACGACAAATATTTAGAATGGAAAAATGAAAGAAATTTGAGAGAAGAGAAGAAATGAAGATACACAGTGAGAGAGTGTTTAAAAAAAACTAAATGGAGAATCGACTATAGAGAAGGAAAAGTTTCGGGAAGGAACATGATTAACGCAACGAATGATATTTATGTAAAGAACAGGGAAAGAAAAAGGGAAGGAGAATAATAGCAAAGAAGGAGGAAGAATGCTAAGGAGAGAGAGAATGGGCACAAAAAAGATAGATAAATTGAGAGGATGAAAGGGATATGGTAGCGAAGGGAGCTTAAGAAGGCAAGGAAGGATAACCTTCAACAGGGGCTGAGCATGAGAAAGTAATTTATTAAGTACAAAAGAGGACAAAGGGAGTGAAAATGAAAAAAATGCGGTCTAAATGAAATCGTAAGATGGACGCTGAAGAGGAGAATAAACAACAGGAGAGAGATATAAAAGAAAAGAGAGGGGAATAGAAGAACGAGAGCAAATGGTAAAGCAGCAAATCCAGCAGGATGATGCATCAGTCTCAATTTCATACAGACACAACTAAAAGTTTTTCTAAAAACTGAAGTAAGCGCAACCCGGATGAAGAAGTGACAAGAGGAGCTTACGCGATGACATGGAACTACATATTTACCAAATTTCAGGAAAAATATTAATTATTAATTAATTAAAAATACTTATTTTGATAAAGAGTAGAAAGAGGAACGAAGAACGAAGAGGATAAGTAAAAAGAGTTAATGAGAAACTGCCATTTGATAACAGGAATGATTAAAATAGTTAAAGCACGAATAATCGGTAAGCGTTGAAATAGAGGAATCATGGAGGGAAACCGATGCGAAAAGAGATGAAAACAAAAGGAGGGGAAAAAGATCGAGGCGTGACTTGTAACATGGGAATGCTAGTAGATGGATGAGAATCGGGAGGTAGAGATTTCTTCGGATGAATATATGACTGGATTTAGTTCTGCTTGACAGCTCAAAACGCGTTGCATGAAAAATACAGTTCTCGGGTCGGAAAAAGACGAAGGTAGGCGTTACATGCAATTTCTCTACCCATTCGCTAAATGGACAAAACCGCAACCGATGCACACTCTAATGTAAAATTTTAAAGGATTATCCACTTTACAGAACTGATATACGATATTTTAGATAGCCTATGATTGAGGTTCCTATCCTTGGTCTCGAGTACCGCTATTTTCAGAGAGACAATTTATGGGGATAATGCTGGGTGCCATCAGGTTGCTATCATGTTCGATACGCCATATGACCGGCAGCTGGCGACTTAGCATTTGGGTGTGTTGAATCCAATCCTAACATATGATGAAACACAAAATAGAAAGCATGAATACATTTACATTAAATTTAAGAAAATTAATCAAGATGATTTAGTAGATTACCTGCTTTAAATGAGGAAAATGATCACTATACCACATATTCAAGAAAAATCACGAAACACCCAGTAATTTTTAGATGAAAATGCAGAGTAACATTTGAGGTTTGTTCTCAAAGATGGTGAAAAATTCAGTGCATAATAAACAACGGGTGATTTACTTAGGCGTTCAATTCAAGAATCTTTACACACAGCATACGGGCAAAATGCGCTGTGAATCGGCCAGCCAATCTTAGAAATGTTCTGCGTTTTGATTTCATAAAGTTTTCCATGGATAAATTTTATGGATTATTTATGGATTTTATTTTAATTTATGGATTTTCTTTTTATGGATTTATTTAATGGATTTTGTAAAATTTCCCTTAAAATTGTTTACCGTATCGAAAGAAACTTTTGTTTACTAGTTTGCTAAATAGCTAGCTAATCAGTATGCATGCATTCTTTTAGCGGTAATTTAGACATCCGTACACCTATTTTTGTTTTTCGGTGGAAACAACACGCTTGGATATAGTTATTCCAAAATAAAAGATACTCATACGAAAACTTACCCGAAAAAATAGTCCTGCTTGATGGACAGCAATTGTAATGTAAATTTCCTGCTGGACGACCCTGCTCTTTCTTCCTGCAAAAGTAATTTTTGTTATGCCTAATGAATCCTTATAACAGTATTTTCTTTAATTTTAAATGAAGCTAAAAATCTACACAAGAAAATTGTTGATGTCTGTGACTCGAATACGGGGATGCTTAAACGGAGCTTAACCGTTATATTTACTTTTTTACTATTGCTGAATGAAACAGATAGTACGTTCAAAGTGACATATTTAAAATGGATAAATGCTACACTTGTTGATTACGAGATAGGATAGCCGATATGTGTGCAATATATACGTTTCCCATTCTGATGTGTAACATACTTTCAACAAATAAAAGCCCACCGACAACGGCCCAAGTCGAAATTCGCGCTGCAGAATAGTTTTAAACGAGCTTATAACGCCAGCAACCACGTTCATGTCCGTTGGAGTGGAGAGGCTGAAACAGAAGGACGAGTCGCGTCGTTTTCGAATGGGCCGAACAGAAATTGCGCCGGTAGCATTCGGAGTCTATCAGCGTGAGCTCACGAAAAGAATATTTAGAGGTACGAAATAGAAATGTTATGCAAGCGAGAGAGTTTGGAACGCGCGGAGTATAGGCATTCCTCAGGGGAGGCGAAAGAACAGCAGGAAGATTCGAGAGGAAAAAGAGGGTGACGTGGGAAAAAAATAGTAAACGGAGGAAAAATGGAAGCGAGCACTGAGCAGCCATTAAAGCGCAGTTCCACCGTTGGCGCTAAAAAGAATGGGAGTGGAATGAGGCGGTGGGAGTGATAAGAAGGAAAAGATGAGGGGAAGAAGTATTTTAGGGAGTGGTGAAGGAGAGGGGAGAGAGAGGGAGGGTAGTATTAATATCGTATGACATTCTCTCAATGGGAAAATAAGCAGGCCTTAGGCTAGCGAGTAAAGGAGTGTGGGAGAGGGTGAGAAGGGATGGAGATGCTGTGATAAAAAGCCATCGGGGAGGAGATACGATAATAACGACGAGCGAAAAAAATAAACAGCTCGAGTTGACTTTGTTTTTTTCGTTCATACGTTTCAAATGGAATGGAAGTAGCTGGAATATCGCGAGAAAGCAAAAGGCATTAGAGGGAAAAGAATGAAAGAGGTGGGATTAGAAAGAGTAGATGGAAATATTTCTCTCAGGTGAATTGTTTAAGTATGTAGGAATATATCTTGTTAGGGCCTCTTCAATAACCATAGGCGAGCTGAAAAAGTGAATACAGAGGAACATTTGGGGGACAAAATCGATTCCTTTGTGAACAGCACAGTGACCAGATTCTCTGGAATAAAAAACTCAAGTGAGGGAAAAATTTAAAAGAGAAGCTTTTCGAATGTTTGCTAACTTTGTTACTCAAGATACAGAAATTTTAGGTATATGATAATACGTCTTTATCGAAAAATCCTTCTCGATGTGATAAGAGAAGAACGGAACTATTCTAATGATAGTGGCATCGTCATTGCTACGGTAAGAAGATGGTGCTTTTACTAAAGTGATGATGAAATATCATGCTAGGTTTGACTCTGTAAACAGCAATGAAAGAGACCAGATTAGTTTAACCAAGACAAAGAAAAGCCACAGAATATTTTCATTTTTACACCAATGGTACTTGTCACGGAAATAGTTGAGAATTCTTATATTATTCCTATATTATTAACGATTGCAAATCGATCTTAGCGAAGGGAAAGGAAATCAGTGGTAAGCTTCAGGTGTTCTGGCTTGTTTAGCTAAATCTGTGGTAAATGCAAATAACGTTTCGAATTTTTTTATTTGCGGGGTTACAAAATACCGGATAAACATTTTAGTTGGGATAGTGCTAATATATTTACCTCGTCATTAATTCTTATGCATAATTATCATTTGAGTCATATCCTATATTCAGATCAACATCTGAATTATTACATTCAGATAAGATAAGATTAGCGATGTCAATGCCAGGAAAAGAGAGTTACAATGTAAAACATGGCACATTTAACGTGGGCTTGAGACAGCGATTCTTTCTGTAGTTTCCTCTTGGAGAGCAGCAACTCAATTACTCCAGACCTAATTTCATGGCCACCATTGTGGTTGCGACCTCTAAGTAACTTCTTGCGTCGCTTTTAGGAGAAGGAAGGAGTGGAAGTTTTCTTCGCTATTAAATATGAGGCCGTCAGAAGTGGGTGTCATTTTGATCACTTACGTTCGTAAGTATTAGATTTGATTTATACTAGACATTCTATTATATTAGACATTCTTTTTTCCCAAAATATTGGTATTCGCTAACTAAAGGCCTACACGATGGTAGCTATCAAATCTAACAAATTCTTATGAAGTCAGTCAAATATTAATGTTATCAGACCCTGAGGTAGACCCTGACTAGTCAAAGCTATGGTGGGCCACAAAAATGATTATATCCCTGAGTATGACTGCTGTGTTCGCGGCCGAAACGTCGCCGTCGGCGGTAATCACCGATTTAACCCGGCTGACGACCCGTGAAGAATTTATACATGATTGTATCATCTTAAGCAACATGTGCTGTGAATAGAAAATTAGGTAATTTTGTTTGTACATACTTTTATTTCTTTAAACCAGTAGTAAATTGATTATACAATATTATTATTATTTATTA
>KZ308505.1:118330-221473 GCA_000376725.2 Ladona fulva
ATGCTTGGAATCACAAGAAGAGACAGGAAACGCAACACCTGGGTTAGGAAGATAACAGGAGTGACAGACATCATAGATAAGGTAAGATCACTGAAATGGATGTGGGCAGGCCATGTTGCAAGGAGAAACGACAACCGATGGACATCAGTAGTGCTGAACTGGATACCAAGAGACGTGAAGAGACCAAGAAGAAGACCAAGGGACCGATGGAACAGAGACATCATTCAGTATTTAGGGGTAACATGGCAACGAGAGGCTCAGTATAGAGAGAATTGGAAAGCGCTTGGAGAGGCCTACATCCGACGTCGGATTGAAAATGGCTGATGATGATGATATATATATTTATATTTGGATCATACAATAAAACACCAATATATAAGCTGTTAGTCTCATGTATACTCCGTTGGCGTAAAGTTTTTTTTGTTGAATTTGATAATAACTGACTTTATTTTAATTCGTTTCGTCGTAACTTTAAATTTGACTGTTTTAATTATTAGTTCAGGGAAGAATAACTTAACAAGTATCATCAGTATGATATATCTCTTTCTAAGGTAAGAAACAGGTAATTTTCATAAAATTTAAATTAGGTTTATATTGAATTCGTGAACGAAAAATTTTACGAAAATATAATTCGAAGAAACTAAATTCAAAAGTGTCCGTATTAGCAAAAGAGAGTAAAAAGTTCAATCCTTGAGACAAATAAGGCATTTGCAAAAATGAAACTTTGAAATACGCAGTATCGGACACCATGGAAACTCAATATCATGTTTGCATACTGAGATAAGTAAGTTTCTCATATACTTTGGCAACGATAAAATCTTATGTAATTACACTAAAAATGCATGAATATCCTGCATTCAAAACTAAATATCAGGTTAATTTCACATGCATACAGGAGACGAACACAAAAAGGGAGAACGTTTCCTGTGAGACAGAACGGTAAGAATCATGATTATAGCTGTTTCCTTAAAAGCTAAGTTGAGATAAATGTAACAGAAATTCCGCGATGCTCATGCATATGATATTATTTATATGATAAGAAGGAACTTTAAAAGTAATTAAATGTTTGCGTTCCAATGATTTGCCTTTTCGATTTTCTAATTTTTGATTTCTAACTTAATAACTAACACAATAATTAATCGATTTTCTAATTTTTGATTTCTAACTTAATAACTAACTCATTAATTAACAGTGAAATATATATCCGCAAAGAGGTATCATTAATTATTCAGGAAATGTTTCTTAATACGAATCCATCTTAGTTATTCTTCACAAACTCGAATATTTCAATAATCTTACTTGATTCCCCTTGCAAACACCTCTACACTACCCTGCACGCTGGGAGTGGATCTATTTCATCCATGTGTGTGATCAAAATTCCCTAGCAACATGTTTGCCCAGAGCGTTTTCGACGGTTAGTTCAGAGAGGCTGCCAGAGCACACGTTTGGTCAGGACTAACTTAGACCTTTGACTCAAAAGACTGATTTTCCGCGATGTGTTTAGAGTATTACTCTCTCAAAGTTGCTGAATATACTTCTTAAAATTGATTTATATTTGACGGGATTATTCTCTTCGCTTTTATTTCACAAATGCTAATGTTATTTATTTTTACTAATCCTTTTCATGAAGTCAATTTCTCTGAGCCATTTAATTATCCCATTTAAAGTGCAGAGCTGAATTGTATGCAATTCAAAATCAAAATTACTCGGCGACAACTTACAGAAAATTTATTTATTTTTTCATATTAAATCATGAAACTTGCGTTCCTGCATTAACTTGCATAGTATCCTCTATATTCACTTTTTATGATAAGGTATTAGCAATCTCTTTTATCATATACTTCTCCTTATTGTCTTGTCT
Organism: Ladona fulva; assembly: GCA_000376725.2. Taxonomy (NCBI): domain Eukaryota; kingdom Metazoa; phylum Arthropoda; class Insecta; order Odonata; family Libellulidae; genus Ladona; species Ladona fulva. Next base: position 120,192 of record KZ308505.1, read on the forward strand.
TAATGTGTTTCTTTCTCTTCCTATATGTGATAATATGCTTTCGCAAGTTGAATGTTTTATCCTCATACTTCGATTGTTTTCTGAGTAATTCATCAAATTTGATGACACTTGTCTCTTCTCTTCTGTTAAGACCAATAACTCTCTGTCTTCCTATGTCATTGTAATCTGTCTTTTAGATTGGACTAAATACCTTATTACCCAGCCGATACAGCTCTTCTAGTTCGCAAAAACTCGCAATATTATCCAGAGCAATACAATAGAATTGGCATCTTTTTTAATTTTTTTTCGGTCATTCAAAGATGTCTTTTTAATAGGCAAATAGTATTTTCATGATTTTGGAAAATTATTGAAACGTTAATTACTGTAATTTAAAAGTGAAATACAACGTACATACATAAGAGAGGGAAAATAAACCAGTGTTAATGGAATTTACTTGCTTTCAGAAGAACTTCAAATCCTATTCTGGCAAGAAAGAAAACATCCATTTTCGTGATCCGTGCTCTCATTGTCTTAAGTTTACTTCGGACTGAATGAAATCAAACTACAGAGAAAAAAATGGAAGAAAATGTTCATGTCCCTGTTTTCTATGGACATGAGATGAATGTATGGGTGAGTCGCGACTTTCAATTCATAATATCTATCCGGGTAAGTTTTGAAACATATGTTTTATTGGATACTTTAGGACTACTTTCCATCTGTCATTTCTGTGAAAACTCGTATGCACTGCCCTCAACACTCCAACACAGACAGCAATGGTTACGTTCTGAGTATTAACCTTCGTTTTCAAGCCAGGGGCATTGAAACAATGCAGTGTTAAATCTCTTCCAGCAAAGTGATATATTTAAATTCAAATCAGGAAGCAAATGTGCTTAAATAATTCCCTTAGGGACCAACTACTGGAAGCTGATTTCCAAGCGATCAATCACCAATCCGTGGAACGATTTTCGCTTTCCCGCTTCGTCGAATCTGCAGGGTCCAATCGTCCCGCATTCCATTCCGATTCTCTCTCCTCTTCGCCCCTTCGACACTTACTTATACGCTTTGTTTGTCCCAATCCATGGCTGTTTGCAGCCAATACCGCCTTTCGTTTCCACGCTTGCACTTCATCATTTACAAATCAATGTTTTGGCCTAAATTCGTTTCGTGTCGTTTATCAAGAATTTTATACTCGCAGACTCAAATCTTACTCGCGTTATACAGTTTTGTAGAGAAGTACGAGTAATGTAACTTAGACACAAGGAAATATATTCATGGCATTTATAGGTAACCGTTGTTATAAAACTGCAGCTTTATAGTGTTGCTTATCTCTCAAAAGCACTGCGCAGGACCTTTTTATGACTGAGAGAAAAGTATGAAGGAGTAATGAATTAAAATTTCAGAATATGCACTTCAATAAGTTAATCTATAATCAAAAATAGATCAAATAAAAATATATAATTGAGCTTGCTGATTTTCGTCTTCTTAAATTACAGTCTCATGTATACTCCGTTGGCGTAAAGTTTTTTTTGTTGAATTTGATAATAACTGACTTTATTTTAATTCGTTTCGTCGTAACTTTAAATTTGACTGTTTTAATTATTAGTTCAGGGAAGAATAACTTAACAAGTATCATCAGTATGATATATCTCTTTCTAAGGTAAGAAACAGGTAATTTTCATAAAATTTAAATTAGGTTTATATTGAATTCGTGAACGAAAAATTTNTATTTTAGAGTCCTATTTCCTCTCGTGAATCATCCTTTGTGCCACCTTCTATTTCTTTTACTGCTACCTTCCTTGGTGAGACTATCATTTCTTTCTTTTTCGCCTTTCTCTTCCATTAGTTTTTCCATTATCTACTCAATTTAATATTCCCAATCCTTGATGGATATTTGTCACTCCAGATAAGGATCATCTGGGATGATTCATATCTTCAAGTAAGGAGGGTGGGAATTATAAAAAGCGTCAAGCGTAAAGAAATTGAGGAAGAATACCATTTATTCATCGATTCTTACAGAACGGAGACGCGACAGTTCGAATGTCAGGATTGAGCCAGCTTCAAGTAATGTGTGCACACTCAACCTCCTTCACTGCTCACTATTTATCCTACGTTGGAATTAAAAAAAAAAAACAGAATACACTTGTGCAATGAAGGATGATGACGTCTTCCGGTTTTCCTGTCCTCAATTTAGTTGAGTTTAGAAAGATTTGATGTATTCCCGGGGAATGGTTCTCAAGAAATCCTCTCGAGTTGTCAACCGGGTAAATTTGTTGGCTAATTCCGGCGTTACGGCGACAACCTCTGTTGCCATTTTCGCCCTCGAGAATTAGTTTTTAATTTCGCATCTTTAAAATCTTACCGATTAGTTATGGGAGCCTGACACAAGCTAAAACAGTTTCTTCGGGGAAAAAGGGCATGTCTCGATTTGAGATACGCACCTCGAAGGTCGTAGTGAAAGTCGTAATTTAAGATTGTGAGGAAATTAACAACATTCTCATTGCGTTATCACCCAACCTTTGTCATTATTTCTTCCTGTTTACCCTTTGCTCTTTTGTATCTATTCCCTACTCGCATTCTTTAACTTCATTACTTTTTATCTTCGATCCCTAGTTATATCCAACCTCCTCCGCAACCCTTCCCCACCCTTTTTCTCCGCATTTTCTCGCTCATTTTCTCCCTCACCTTTCTTCTGTCACCTCGCCCTCCACGGAAGACGCGAATGCGGTTTCGGCCCGGCAGAAGGCAGGAGAGGAGTGGAGGGAGCACTACCAGAGTCAATATTGTCACTGCGTGATGGGTCATGACTCCCTTTGAAAAGAGGGCTTTTCCTCCCCTTCCATTCACCAGCCTCCCCTTCACCACCATCTCTTTCTCTCTCTCCTTCCCTCTAAGGGGTTTTTTCTTCTTCAGCCCATCCTCTCCTATCTCTTCCCCATCAAAAACCCATCTCCCCTTCAACTTCCCTCTCCAATCCCTTCATGCCATCCCGATCCCTATTCCAACCTCGTGAGTCTACTCGTCCCGCTACTCAGCAGGGAGTGAGAGAGGGCTTTTAATATTCAAGGCGACTTTTCAGCCAGAGAGAAAGCGAATACAGAATTACCAGGCTTTCAGAAAAGAATAATTCCCGATTTTACGTTATTAATAATTAATGACCCAGGACGGTGATTTTCCCCGATTTTTGTACCTCTGCTTCCGGAAGAAAAAATTCCTATGTCTCATAATTGTAGCATATATGATGTGGTGAATGAATAGAGATTATATATCCGGTTGGAGATTCGATTCTCTTACGGTTTTATCTCGGTTAATCACGATTGTGAGAAAGCTCTCAAGCTATTTTTTTCTGGCACCTTCGTGTATAGTAGAGTATATTAGATGAAAGACTTACAAATATTAAAACTGCGTCGATTATTGGGAGAAATTTATAGTTTTAGGTGATACAATTTTACTAGGAATTGCGTTTTAACCTCACATTTATTTTTTAGTTTTGCTTGTCGTTTTAGAGTTTTGTTCTAATTATAGATAAATTTTCAGAAAAGTTGTATTTTCTTGGAAGCTATTCAAATATAATTTTGTTCCCTATGGGGTCATACGATTTATAACTCATTTCTTTCCGTGAGGAAAAATCGTGCATTACCTCCGATAATCTAGAGAAAGTACGAAATTTGTAAGAATGAAGGCTTGCCAGTAGTACATTTTGGAAGGAAGAAGTAAATTTTAGATGAGGAAGTTTAATCGTCGAAATTCAAACATTTTATGTTGTGAATCATTGAAGATATTAAAGTTGTAGAACTTTTGATGATAAAAATTTGGGGTTACTTCACGCCATAGTTACTACACCCGCTCCACTTTTAGAGAGTAGGAGCACTAGCATTCCTCTTTTAAACTTTCTCCACGTTGTCGAAATAATAGTATAATTTCAGTAAATTGTAATTATGTCGAGTTATGAGATATTTAGAAAATGTGTTCAATATACTGTTTCCACCAAAATATAACTTGTATAAATGTGGTCTAAAAAAATAGTTCTTCACGAAGAAAGACTACCAACGGATTTTTTGCATGCATAAGGAAAATGATTTTTCAGTTGCACATCACAATGCGAAACGGAATAGGAAAACGCTTTTTGCAGATAATATCTACCTGAAGAGGAGTGGCTTCTAATAGCATTTGATTCTTCAGATGGATTACTTCACATTCAGAAAATGATTGGGTAGAGAAGGCAGCAAACATAACGACATTATGAGTTTCTTGTATTTGTATGATTATCTGGTTAGTTGCACATGATGAGGGAATAATGTAGTTAGTTTCCAGAGATAATCTACACCTCCACCTATGGAAAATATTTCTATCGCAATATCTTTCCATTTTATTTTTATACTTAATAACGCTCCTCTTCCCTTTAATATTTTTCTCGTATTAATTACTTTCTCTAATGCAAGAGACGAATTTGAAATATCGAATGCCATAATGTCGAAAGACGAGGAAATCGATCCATTACAAAGTTGCTGGCGACTTCAAGAATAGATAGTAATAATGCAACGGAGTATATGACGCGGAAATTGAGAATTGGGTATTTTATCTGCAGTTGAGTTCAATGGCGTAGTGAAGTGTTGGAAAGCTAAATAATGTTAACGAACTTCACTGTTTTCTCTCAGTTTCCGTTGAGCGAAAATTTGATTGTCGGTTAATTCAAGCTGTAGCACGGAGATTGATGGAAGTCGCCCAGAAGATAGTGTGTTAGTAATTATCTCAGTAATTGAGGACGCATATTAATTGTATCAAAAGTGTTTGGAGATTAAGGATGAAGATGGGACATGTTGGTGTAATGAGGAAGTGAGATCCAATCTCCAGCGAAAGGCTTTGCAAGCATGTCACTCAAGCAGATAAAAGCAGGGCATAGCTCATAATAGTTATGCAGAAGTGGAGAAATTATTACGGGATGTAAACTCAAGGAAAAACGAATATAACTAAATTAGTATCGATGAATGCGTTAGTCAACATCGCAATTCCATGTATCATTCCCGCCGCTGTATTGAGTTGATCCTGGCAAAAACTGTTTTCGATTATGCAACTTCTTCAGATATGAATTGGTAACCAGTTTACACGAAAACTTCAAACACCGGTTTATACAAAGAGCAACATAGATCCGTTCCGTGTTGAATAAAATTCAATTTATATTATTTCATTTGTCGCAGGGTGGTTGACGTGGAACAATCGTTATCACGAAAAATGTATAGTTAATACAGTTATTATATAAGCAACTTACTTTAAGTAATTAAAATTTGGAGTTCATACATTAAATATTTATTTATTATAAAATATGAATCGATGAAGTTTTCAACATAAGAGACGATAAGTTTTCTCATTAGCATCGAAACCTTAGCAGCGGGTTGTGGTAGCTAGACATTCGATTAGCACGAAAATTAATGTGGAAATTTTTGAAATTTTGAACTTAACCCTACATTTTCTGTTAACCGATTTTCACCATGCATATGCCATGTAAAATAATATTTGTTCCGTAAATAATATACACTTAAACCTTACCTCAAGTAACCTATACCGGAAATAGCATAATTTCGCCCAGAATTGGAATAAAACCCATGAGAACGTTGAAAGAAAGTCGGTGTAACGGTAGCTTTGAAGGAGGGGGGCCTTGTATAGGGCGGCGATGAGGTTGATTCAGAGAGATAGAGGACACTCAGTGCTTAAGAGGCTTCCCAATCTCGGTCAGAGACAGAAGTCGACACATGTGAGTGGTAATGAGAGGAATTAGGAAGACCTTTCGTAGCGATACGAAATCAAACCATCGGAAGATGAACGAATCGTAGATAATTTGATGCTATGAAAGAGGATTGTAGTGAAAGCAAAAGATGAAACTTTCTCTTCGGATTAGGAAAGTAAAATCAAGTTTATTTTGCATTGGAAATGCAACTAGTAGCATTACGGTAACCTGGGGTTTTACGCTGACGCTTACGAAAAAACATTTGTCTACAGATTACTCAATAGGATAAAAAGGAAAATAGCCATCGGAAAAATGTACACAAATAACCCATCTAATGATAACAACACACGCTGGCGTAAATTTCTATACACACCCCCTCTTACCAACTTTCTTACGAATATACTTCATAGAGATATAAGACCAACATTCTATAACCAAATCAAATTAACTAGCCTGTTGTGCATCCATAAAGACGTTGTTGATGAGCTCAAAAAATCTGGTTCATATATATTAAAATGTAAGGATTGAAAGAGTATTTACATAAGAAAAACAGCTAGGGACTTTAACAGAAAAACAGAAAAGCATACTTACGGAAATTCTCAACCTCCCATTTTGCCAAACATTTGATTGACAATGACCACTCCTCAGATTTTATAACAGAGATACTGCACTTCCATAACCAAGGCCAGAAACTAGTTCCTTTCGAATTATTCGAGATCATCAGACACAAAAATCCCAGTTAACCACCGAATTCATACCAAACTCTTACTCACCTATCCTCTCTGCAGTCACGAATCACTGTTCTCCCTCATGAAGAACCTCCCCGCTTTTTCACCCTGAACTATCTCACACTCCCAACCTTTCTTCAGTTTCTTTGTTTTCAAACGGACTTTAATGTGCTGCGTTAGTCTAACACCCCAACCCCGATTTAATTTCCTCTTTTTTCCCCACTTCTCTCCATTCACCCTTTTAACACCCCACACCTCTGGTTTTCGTATATAGGTCGTTGTTTTTTCTTTCCTTTTGCCTGATGATGGCATGAGTAATGCCGAAACCGGTAGTGTGTTTTTAATTTTTAATCTTAGATTTAATTAAATATGGATAGTAATTCTTCAATGCTGAAATAATGAATTGAAGAATTTCATATTATCATTATTCATATATTCTTCAGAAATTTCATCAATCTTAATTCGAAAGAATGTCTTAACTCAATGAGAATAACTTAATCTCATTTTCATCGATGTTTCGTATTAACATATTACTTTTGCATTCTCAGCGCATTAAGTAGGTAACAGGAAATTTATTTGTATATATTTACGTTGCTTTAAATAACGTTTGGTTGATACAGACGCTTAAAGAAATTAAATACGAAAGAACGTCATTCCTTCACCCCTTCTTTCTAATGCTTGTTTATTTATCCGAGGCAACAATGACGGTTGCTGTATCAATAATATCCTAAGAAAATCCTAATGCTTGCCTAAAAAACCTCAATCATAATAAAGAATTTATAACAATAAATCGGCATCATAAAAGTGATCTTCGCAGTGAGTTACCGTCATGAATATTTTAATTAAAATCACGGTGATTTAGGAATCGGATTTGATATCGTGGTTAAGATTTAAAAATAAACATCATTTTAAGTATACATTCGGTTGTCGCACTCCTCGGAAACAAAAGTGGTTCGCTGCAACAAGTAGCTTTGACTCTGTTTTCGCAAACAATTGAAAGCGTATGACGATATTTGAACTTCCCGGTCGAAGTTAATTTTAAGTGACTGACTGGCTGTTAGACGTATGATAAATGCAGAATTAAAAATGTATCTTAAACGTTAAAATGTTGATGGAGTGAATCGATACGCTTTCCTGTGTTTTATTCGCGTTGATCGGGAAAAAAACCCTAAGAGGACGATGTCCTATGATTATCTATGGTTACATAGTTAACATCTAAGATAATTGATTATATATAATTATAAATTGATTATAAATACGATATCGTGAGTGAAAAATGGTCACCACATTACTTTCTCGCCTTTTTATGGCCACAATGGATTCCCTTACTAGTTAATTCAGGTAGCTTTCTAATATTCCTATGATGTTGGGTAAACGTCAGGGCCCACACAGAAAATCAAATTCTAGATCGCTTGCACTAAAGGCGAGCGCACTACCCACTAGGGTATACAATGGAAAACATAATTAACTAAATTTAAAAATGATAAAATCGATATTCTATCAGTATGTGTCAGATCAGTTTGAAACATAAAACGGGCAACTGTAAATGTAGTTCGATAAACTTCGATAAAGCTGTAAATTTTTTTTAGCAGTTTCATCAACTCTTTAGGGAGGCATAATTTACCAATTACTGATTCCTTTAAGCAGATATTTCCCGGGATAAGGAGTGTACGTACCATTCTTCCACCTAACTATCTGCTTTCATTTCTTTCATCCAAATTTCGTAAACTTTTCAAAAAATCATTTCAAGAAGCTTTTAAATGTCAAGGGCAGTAAAATGATAACAGTACTTCATCCGCTATTGATCTAATGTCTCAGCAACACTTTTTCCCTCGTCGGGATTCTTGGAGATAACGACATTTAACTCCACCCCAAGAAACACTTCCCAGCTTTGGCGTTTCCGGAAACTTATGCAGAGTCGGTTAGAACATTCAATATGTACTCACCGAAGGTTTCAGCGACTCGAAGGTCTTGCGCTCATATAAATACCAGGGTAAAATGTGGACAGTAGGAGGCGTTGAGGAGAGGAAAGTGGATTTCAGAGTGCAAGATGAAGTAGAGTCAGGGTGAGTAGAGGAAGAAAGGCAGAGAGTATTGGCCGCACGCCAAATTCCAACACGACTCATCCATCCTCAAGCGTTCTCCTCTATCCTTCATACCTCTCTCACCATGGCTCTCGAGGGCTACAGAGGTGTTCTTCCCCTTCATAAATGTTTAGTCCTCCGGATGGACTCCTACCCGTGGAGTTACTTCCCAACGGGAATCCCCCGCGGCTTCCACGTGACCGCTAGCTATTTAGGCCTCACTAAGCCACCATCCTGTCTTTTTGACCACTTCGTTCCTGTGATGAAATATTAGAGTTCGTATCGGCCGAAATCAAAAGAGATTGTTTCCCAGATCTGACGTTTTTTAATCTGATATCACAGGTGACAGGTTGCCAAATCGCTTTCATACTTGGTGTGTTTAACACATATTCACGTTGATTTGCGCCCAAATTAGAAGTTATCAACATGTAGACCAAGGGAAACGAAGGGAGGAGACGAAAAGTTATACCAACATGTCGAACATGCTAAGCTCATGGAACAGGAAAGGCCCTTTCAGAAGCGCGTTCCGAAGTCTCTAAATCTTTTACGTACGATTTTATTTCGTGCCAAACGAAAATTTAATTATTTACGCTCTCTTCAAAGTTTCGAAGTTTTTAAGAGTTACAAGAACTTCACTATATAGCTTTGAAACCTAAGTACATTGACTTTCCTGCGTCAATGTATGTTTTTAAATACGTAATGAGTACTCCTTGAATCGTGGATGAGATGCAGTGACCGAGCTAAAATTCACTAATCTAGCTCATTTGATGCTCATGCTAAGGATTCCAAATAATAAAGTATCCTTTAAAAAAATCTTATTGAGCGGATTCAAACCATCTCCAGGATGATAAAAAAGGATCAAGTAGATCAGTCATTTGGCCTCTAAGAGATTCCCAGCCATTTGACCATTTAAGGACATTACGAGATTTAGTAGTCAAATATAGACAATACGTAAACCGTGCTAGAGAGGTGTATTTTAGAATAACTCCAATAATGCAATTGCTGAACTGAAAAGGAAGTCACTGAGAGAAGAAAATTTGACGTAAATTCACAAAGATGGATTTCTTGCAGCTATAGAATGAAAGCAGCACGAAGAATGATTCTCTAAAGCAATATTGGTCGACCTTTAATAAAATATTTTAAAATTTCTAACTCTAGTGTCCATTCATCATATTTTTACGAATTATGTCATACAGTAAAATCACTGATTTTTACCTTATTATCTAATAATTTTGGAACATAAACAGGCGATGTATACATTTCGGTTAGATGTCTTTATGGCGTTTTCAAAAAATTGCCAAAGTTTTTTAAGTTTATTTTTTCTTGTATTTTCTTTAAATTAACTAATGTAATGTTATATTATTATTACAAAATTAATATAATGTTATCATGAAACTTACAATAAAACTTGTAATATTTAGCAGAGCTAAAATTGGTGGTACAAGCTTTCACTGAATAAAGGTGATGTACACTGACTTTTAAGTAAAAGATGGAGCTAGATCGAAATATCCTCTATTTAGAAACCTCCTCGTTTTTCCATCATCTATAGACAGTAGATGAATTGTAGCTTTGGACGGTGCTTCAGATATTCACGATGTCTCAGAAGGGAGTCTAGAGCAAAAGGTCCCATGTTTAATGGTTCCAATTAAGAGTTCATTGGAAGAGTTCGTGTATCTACAGATGGGATGCGTAAATCTCTCTTTACTACCATGCCATCGCCTGAGAGACGGGATTCCTCATTACACTCGAACCCTTACGCCAGTGATGAACTGCTCTCATTTCCTCATTCCATCAACGCGTGGCTCCTTGCAAAGCCTCTTTCTCTTTGCTTACATCTCTGTGGATCTTACGCACCTCACTGTACTTTAACCCATTCCATAACTTTCTCGCCGACTCAAATGCACTGCATCCTTTTGCGATCTTCTGTTTTAAATATTGAATTTTTTAAAATTTAAATTTAGATACATTAAAAAAATTCTTCTCGCCATCAAATAATTCGCAGAATTTACAAAAGAATGTAAAATCAAAATAACAAAAAATAAATATAGTTTGGAAGTTTGAAACCCAAGAATACCAAGAGTCGTACCCAAGAGTAATTTGATAATTACTTACTTATCACTTGGTAATAATTACTTAGTCATTACTAGGTGATTTCTTTCAGTCACTCACTTCATTGTTTTATTAGAAACGCATGTAAATCACCTTTACAACAAGTGATTGATGTTAATTTTCTAATTAAAAAAATTCATCCTGCCAGAACATTTAGTGATGCCGTTCAAGATAGAGTTCTTAATTCTTAGAGCAACCAACCGGGCATTAGGAGGTCCGGGTTCAACCCTCAGTTCCGTCAGACTTTCATTATGTCTATTTCTCCTCGTAATTTTTTCCTTGGTGCACGCCATCATATGCCAAACTACCATAATCTTTTTCCTTAAAACCGAAAAGAAATTCCTGCAGTTTACATTTCCTTTCCTTATTATTATTATTATCATTTTCCCCTTTAATGGAAAGGTTAGGCTCGAGTGGGCCTCTCTTCCACCTAACCTCGTATATTATTCAAAATTGGTATTTACTATTATTGGTATTACTATTTATTTCGTTTGTGGGAAAAAATCTCCATAACTGAATGTGGTAGAGGAAAAAAATATTTTTTATTAACTATCCTTATAATAACTGTATAAATAAAATACATTTGATATGCTGCATTTTTTGTGCAACAAAATTTTATTTAATTGAGATGATTGTCGATATTCTTAAAATGTCTTCCAAATCCTCTTTAATATGGAAATATGTTGTCGGTATTAATTTGTATTATTAAATCGTATTCATTATTTTTCACACATAAAAGGCTTCATCAAATTTAAATAATTACCTATGTATGCTAGAATAAGTTATTTCTAAAAATTATCGCTGGATAGAGTGAACTTTGATGGACCGCATGTGTGTAATACAGACTAGTATGAAGAATCAATAATAAGTTCACAGCTTTATAAAGGGACAAAGTCCCATTTCTCACCTTCATTTGATTCCATTCTTTGTATTCTCTTTTCTCCGTCTTTTCGAAACTGGTTCCTTTGCACCTCTCTCATGTCCTCTCCAAAACCTCTTGACTACTCCCGAAACCGCAAGTTTACTCATTTTCTCCTCTTTTTCAAGCTTCGCGTTTCATTCCTCTCATAAATCTGCTCTCTAATAATTCAACATGTTTATTGTCTGTTATCATTAGCAGACTCTGTCGCTGAGTTCACATTCAACCCTCATCTCAATCAAAGATTCATTTTCCCCTTTCCACTACTTAAAAACTTTTTTCTTAGAGATGCACTCCACCAAAATGACTATCTTAGCGTTTTCTAAGTATAAGGAATGAAGCATCAGTATAAGTTAGAAAGGCTGTTTAATCACAGTTAGGAAATTTAAACCCTAAATCTTACCTACTAAGGATAATGACGTTTCCATTCGGAGTTAGTTACAGTTCCTATCATTACAAACTGCATATGCTTTAGCCTCATGCATACGTCTTCTCATGCATCAATTTTTCATCGGACTACTGAAATCATTTTCTTTTGGGTGTCATTTACTGAATTCAACTAATTTTTACTCATTAATTGTCTCTCCCTTTTAGCACAACTGGCATACTCACGGCCCATTGATGGAAAACATAACTTTCTTTATTTCTTTAACAATCTTTATCATTTTCCATTCGCCTACCTTTCCCCTTAGTTCAAAACCAAAGTAACGCACATAATCTTTCACTGCTTTTCTAATTATGCCTTCAAGTCATTACAGACTCTACACACATTGCTAATTTTTCTTCTCTTATAAAAAATTTTTACAGAATTTAATATGTTCGCATACTTTTAAGACAGTTAATTTTTGTTACAAAAATAGGATTCGCACAAGAATACTTTTTCAGCGATTTTAGCCTCGTTCGACAGTCTTAATCCTTCCGGTCCACACCTCTATTTAATCATATTTGTAGCTTTCTAATGAACGATCTAAGAGAATTGAAATTACGAATGAGGTTTACCAGTCATTGAATACCTAAAATTCTATTAACAGTTGTAACTGGGTCCTGCAAAAAATGATTTATATAGTGGTATTTACTCAAATATTACTCACCTAACTTTCTGAATATTATTTATTTAAGAGATAAGAAATTCTTTGAAAAAAAATTCAATGGCTCTATTTATGGTAATTCTCTTCCATTTCCTGGATAACTAAACTCTGAAAAATGTCCAAACAGCTCAAGAAAATAAAAACAGATTAACGAAAACCTCAATGGAGAGTTATTTTTGGAATATTCATGAGCTGACCATTGGACGAATCAACGACTTTAGCTCAGCTAGACCTACATTCCCCTCAACCTTCCCTTTACCTCTTTTGACTTCTAGATGACCCCGTCGACCATTATTTTTGGCGACCTGAACTTTGTGTCCCTAAGCTTTCTCTAAGCAAAATATTCCCCATACCGGCCTCTTTTTCTCCAAGAGAAGCACCTTGAGGGAAATAACTCTCATTCTCCGTGCGTGTCCTCCGCTTACGTCTGCGGTCTCTCCTTCTTTGATACATTCTCTTTTCTCCTTCCACATCCTCATAGTTAACAAATTTTGCATTTTTCCTCGCTATAAAACCACGCCCTATCCTGAGTTTACTCGTCATGTCTTTAACGCTAAAAGTTCTTTGATTTCACCTCCTGTGTCTCACATTCCTTCTTTTTCCGCTCATTCCACTTCTTTTTATATTGTGTAAATTTTTACATGTTATTTACATATGTTAGCGTACATCTGCTGTCATATTATTCAGATATCAACGATTTCTTTCTTGCGCTACATTTGAAAGTTGGTTGATGAGTTAGTAGTCTAAATCTACAAACTGAACAAAAATTCATGATACACATATGTGATTCTTAATACAGCTATGCTACAGATGTTGAAAATTATGTTTAAAAGGTCATCGAATAAAAAATATATGCACCTTTTGATATTAAAACGGATTAAAACACAATTTACCCGAAACAATAATAAAAATATACGTTATCGTATCCTTTCTGGAAGAGTTGTTACGCTCAGTCACGACATCGTAGAGTGATTTGTCTTGCCTTTTCAATCCATTTCTTAAGAGTTCTTATTTTGCAACGGCTGCCTTAGAGGTTCCCAGCCTTCTGGTTCCCACCATATATCATCCAATAAGGTAATTCCTTCTCCCTTTGGAATTCCATCGATAGCACCTCTATTTTTGAGCAAGCTGTTTTTTATTCTTTTTGAAAAGATCTTGCGTGATTTCTTAGTTGGTAATGCAGAGAGATACGTATGTCGTTAGTTCGGCACAGCATTGATTTTGATTCTGGGGCATGATCTACATCTTATGTATACAATAAATCCCTCTGTATGTGGCACTTGCTCAGTTTTGTGTCCAATGGATCTGATTTTGTCTTTTCTTTGGTAACCTTTTACCCCCGTCACACTAATTTGCGTCGCGTTTCCCTTCACTTCCATTTGGCTCTCGACCGTTGTCTGCACCCTCTTTAAGACTTAACTTCTCAATTCGTGAGCCCATTAACGTCTCTCCATCCAGTCTCTCCCACTGATATTGCTTAACTCGTTAGCCATTTGGGACTCGTTCTCTGTGGAGTTGACTGGGAGATAGACATATTAATGAGGGTTTCTTGTATAACGGATAACTAAGTATCCGTTTAAAGAAAGACACGGTTTCCACCATTAGATCACACAAGGTTTTTCATATAAACTTCCATGTTTTCGTTTATTTCGACCTCTCGTAGAGGAAATTTCAAGCCTCTTAATTGATGTAAGTGAATTCATTAGGCGTGTTCCGTTCCGGGGTACATATATTCTATCTTATTTCAGCGTATTGATGAACGTAAATGTTACATGGCTTTTGATCATTTGTCAGTGAAAAAGATTGATAGCTATATGTTTTAGAAGTAATAGATATCATTAGTAATTGAACTTGGCATGCTATTGGTACGCAGCTTTGGAGGATGGCTCTTCTTTTCAGATCATTCATTTAACGATCATCTGTTTCATAGTAATGATGCATAATATTGATGAATGCATAATAATAGCTCGATTTACCAAATATGAATGGAAACTTTCAGCTTACTACGTATTACATAACAAGGATTTAGCCATGTAATTTGAAAATATATAGAATAATTTCAGTGGTAGAGCATATGTAATAATTTATGTAATATATGTGGGTTCGTCTTACTTACAAAAGCAGCCGTTGACGCAAATTTCAAGAACGGTATAATTTATTGTGAAATAGAAAGAAAAGAGAAAATGCATGTGTTGTCGGAAATATTAGTCTCATACATATATATCTTTCGTACATCTTCTTTCAGCGTTATACAGGCACGTGTCTCCCCTTTGGAGAACATCATAAGCCCTCAAGGTAATGTTTATATTTCTAAGCATCCTTGTTTTGTTTTATTTACACAGCTTGAAATATTTCTTATTATTATTATCGGATTTGCTGCATTCGATACTACATTCGGTACGAATTTCTGATTCTTTTGAAATTTAGAAAATTTGGCCTACTATTGACTATAAACGTTAATTTTTTTGTATTCTAATTCTACTCGGAGGTCGCCTGACAGATTAACGGGAAATACGAGATTGCGAGAATTAAATCGTGTGATTGTTTAAAGAGAAAACTCAAATCATTCGAAACTAGTTTGATCTCTGCTCATCAAGGTCTACTTCGCAAGTCCTGAAACTTTAATTGAAATTCTACTATTTGATAGTCCCTCGAAAAACGTCCTTCTTGCTCACTCGTACTGTTTGAAAAAGACGAAGGGGGCGGTGGGTGGTTAATGGCTAAGGGGGGCTAAATAGAAGGAGGGCGTTATAAGGGATTCAAATAAGAGTGGCGGATAAAGAAAGATAAAGAGCGTTTCTAGCGCAAATAAATGCACGTAGGACTGGGAATGTCTCGATTGTTAACAATTACCGAAAAATGAACTAAAAATTGGAGAATTTTATTTAACTTTAGGCTTTGCAAAAAATTGAGTTAAATTATTATTTCGAAGTATGATAACACATTAAAATATGAGATGTTTGCATAATTTCTGTATAAATGCATGTGTATATGTATTTTTATTTTAGTGCATGGTTTGCAAATGAAAGTATATAAACAACTAGAAAAACATAACCGAAAGAAACCATGAGAATTCNTTTAATGTTTTCCATTATTTATATTTTGATAAAATGTGTTTGCATACTCTGAAAAATGGAGGACCATGGGAAGATAAACAATTTCATTAAGACTAGAAGTACTGAAGGGGAGGATATGAACCTTGTATTTAAAGGCGTGCGAAATCGTATAAACCCAAAGTAATAAAGAAAACAAACAACACGGATCACGTTGCAGGAACGTTTCTCGGGTTCTCAACCGGGTTTATTCGATGACCCGGTTGAGAAACGTTCCTGCAACTTATCCCTCACTTATATTTTCTTATCCTTAATTTTTATATCCATCTATTCATTTCAGGAAAATATAATAATTAAAATGGAAATAACTTTAAAAAATCATTCCTTCAAGAATCCATCAAATTACCAAATAAGAGATTGTATTCTTCTACGATTTATACTGAATTGTAAAATGCTCAAGAATGCATTTGAGTTTATGAATATTTTATTTTATATGATTTGAAAACGAATTGCATGTATGCCTCGGCGTTGATAGTTATACAGTGAGGAAAAACTTCGGTTGGATCTTCATCAAGTCAAGTTAAGTTGAAAGACGCTAAAAAAAGCCATTTCCGTATCTGTATGATAGGTATGTATATGAACATACTAAGCTGAAGTTATTTTTTAGCCAAATATTCAGGAATAAGAGTTGAATGGTTTTCAAATAGGAAAAATAAAATTAACGCTAAATCGTGGGTAACATAGCAGGTCACTTCACGTTGTGAAGGCGGAAAGAAGTGTTTCTCTTTGAGTTAGCCAATGACGATATCAGAGAATGTATGAAGTTACTGATTTTACGTCAATTAAAATAAAAGTGGGAAGGTGATAGTAAATATGATAAAGTTAGTAAAAGGTTTCGTGGTGAAATTCTCAGTTAGATCTGCCACGATAGATAAGAGAAGCTAAACAGCTAATGATGACTTTAAAGAGTTCATTATGTGCAGTGATTCCGCGTTTCATCTTGGCGACTGTCCAAGGTTGAGCCAAAGGTAATTCTAATCTTCCACTTCAAAAATCATCGTTCACAAACATGGGAAAAGGGTGAAATTCCGGCTGAAATGGAGCATTAGGTGACAAGATAGAGATAGATGACCGAACAACGATGGCTCTGAGATACGATGACATCTGCGGGAGTGTTTTTATCCCCTCATCTCTTACTGGCACGAGCGGAAACACGGATGAAAAATAGGAAATGGAAAAAGCAGAGAAAGAAGTGTCGTACGTGCGACAGCCGAGGCGCGGGAAAGACGGCTTTTGCGGGATTGGCTTGCGAATGAATAGTCATGGGTGTAGAGGAAACGGTCTGGCAGATGAGGTTCAAAGGATGGCCTGGGATAATGGAATGAGAGACAGATGGAGCCGTGAGGGGTGAACTGGATGAGGGGAAGAAGCAGTGGGAGGGAGGGAAGAGGATGGCAGCAGAGAATGGAAGAAGGGGAAATATTATGGGAATGATTGAAGATGGGAGGCAGGGGTCGAAGTAAAAGAATGTGACATAAATGTAACGAGCTGAGGAAAAGAAGGGGAGATGAAGGAATAAGGCATGAGACGCGGTCTTGAAACGAACTTCTACGCTTTCATCTCAGAAAAGGATACTACTGTTTTCTTTCGCAGGACAATTCGTTTATTTGTCCACAGCAGGTACGAAAACTACTTCTTTGCTATTTCAGTTTTATACTTTAGTACTGAAAAGGGTTCTTTAGTTCTACAGGAATCAGTTTTGGGCGATCCAGTGAGCTTAAATACATTTGTTCTATTATGTTGTATATTGTAATGCGGTCAAAGATATTTGGCTCTGAAAAACATACTTTAAATTGAAAATAGTCTAAATTGCTTCTTATTTAGAGAAAATGCGTGTAGTTTTTTACACTTGCGTTTCAATATATCTCTTCAATCCAGGTAAAGGTGGAGATGTTACGGTACACATTTTACTCCCAAAAGCTTGATGAAAAAAACTTTACTTAAAATATTGACAAGTTTCAAATGGATAATGATGAAAAACTTCCTAGATACTGTTTTAATTTAAATTGCGTAAATTTATTTTGATGGCTTAATGCATGATTGAGACACATATCATTGATTGCAGAGAGTTGACTTTGAAAACCCTATCCGGAGAATGTTTTAGTTTTCGAATACCGTAAACTCGGATAGTTTCTATTCTTATTACGATATATTTTCCAAACTTAAAATAAAATTTCCTATATCTGCGTAAGAAGTTAAGCAAGGTTTTAAATATTAATGATTAAACTCTCAGTTTTAGCCATTAAATGTCTCCAACGTATAGGTTCCCTGTAAAGAGAACGTTGATAATTCTCTCGGTGGCGTATTTTCAATTAAGTCTATCATTATTCTCGAAAATTTGTATCTCACTGCAAATAAAGAAAACTTAGTAACACATAACATAGAGGTTAATCTTAGGAATCTAAGAAATATTTCATGAAAATCAAAAGCCAAAGTGTTTCAACTAGGATAGAGGAAACTTCCACTGACATTTCACTTCCGATCTCTTATCAAAACGTCAAAATATCGTTAAGCCTCTTCTATTCGATAAAGACATACCTTATTTCATAAAACCCACTAAGCCATTATTGCATTGTACGAAAGTAGCAAGATTTCTACCTCTTGATCAATCCATCTTTGTTGAGGAGCGCAGATGGAAGACGATTTTGAGAGAAAAGAATTTGTTGAGAAGCTGGATTGATAAGGAAACTCTTCTGCCGAGGAAAAGAGGTAAGTATCAAACGACAACGTTATCAGCGAAAATAATCGTTAAGACAAAAAACGACATTATAGCAGAGAGGTCAAGATAAGGGATATGAGGACTTAGATTGGTGTAACCGGTAAGTTAAGCAGTTTTAATATTTTCCATTATTTATATTTTGATAAAATATGTTTGCATACTCTGAAAAATGGAGGACCATGGGAAGATAAACAATTTCATTAAGACTAGGGGATATGAGGACTTAGATTGGTGTAACCGGTAAGTTAAGCAGTTTTAATATTTTCCATTATTTATATTTTGATAAAATGTGTTTGCATACTCTGAAAAATGGAGGACCATGGGAAGATAAACAATTTCATTAAGACTAGAAGTACTGAAGGGGAGGATATGAACCTTGTATTTAAAGGCGTGCGAAATCGTATAAACCCAAAGTAATAAAGAAAACAAACAACACGGATCACGTTGCAGGAACGTTTCTCGGGTTCTCAACCGGGTTTATTCGATGACCCGGTTGAGAAACGTTCCTGCAACTTATCCACCGGGAAAGCACCAGATCTTTCAACACGGATCTCGTTCTAAGGATTTCAGCAGTTATCTGATAGACTGAATATTCTAAAAGATGGATCAAATGGTATGACAATGTGTTTGGATAGCGGAAGATCATTGGTTTGATTCCCGATCTTGACAAGCTTTTTTGCGTCCGTTTATCCTTCGAGTTTAGGACATATATTTTATTATATAATTTTATTATCAGTTATTATGTTATACTTGCATCCGTTAACCATTTTTATAAGGTATTACTGCTATCAAAATACAGTATTTAAATCTGTTCCATAGTTTCTATCATTGTTTATACTAGTCAATAATTTTAAGAGTTTCCGCAAAAGACCTTTCATTTACAGGAAACATCCCAACATCTTTTCCTTCCCCGTCCCGGTTCCGTCAGACTTTTTTCATGGCCGTTTACCCTTGGGAATCTTTTCTTTAATTATAAGCGCGAACTTTAAAACTGTGATCGTTTTTCACTAAATGAAACGGATTTTTCAGTTTAGAAGACAATTTCTTTCCACAAGCGTGGTGTCCTAAATTTCTGAGAAACAATTGGGAAACCTAGTCTATCAATCTCCGTCTTCGTGACTTTTAAACTCATCTTCAGCTACTTATTTGGAGGCTTTTACCATCTCTGAATGATTGATTTTCCATCCATTTAAGCGTACTCTGGCCGACGATATGAGGATTTATCTCAGTAAATCGCATCTTTTTCAAATATGTCTATATCAAAAGAACGTGTCATCGAATAAACCCAAAGTAATAAAGAAAAAAAATCACGGATCTTGTTCCAAGGATTTCAGCAGTTATCTGACAGACTGAATATTCCAAGAGGTTGATCAAATGGTATGACAATGTTTTTTTGGATTTTCTTTCCAAGTTCCCTAGAATAGCGAGTTCCAGTGCCTACAGACTATTATAGACTTCATAATTTGCCCATAGGAGAATTTTTTGGTAGCTATATTTATATTTGACTAGAATAATTTAAAGAGGAACACATTCAGGGTAAACCTGGTAGTTGTTAACCGTAAAAAATAAGGAATAACTACTAATCCATTGTACATTGTATATTGTATTTGAGAAATTATACTCTCTTAAAGAGGAGCATGGAAGGAAGTATAGGTGGATAACTGCCAAGTTAGATCAAGACAGAGATGAATAATGGATACGAAGAGCGAAAGTAAACAAAATAGGAAAAATGGAGTTTCCGAGGCAACCAAGGAACAAAGGCTGAATCAAATTGACTGATATCTAATCATGGATAGATATTGATCTCATAAATGGAAATTGTTGGTACGTCCAAAGAAATTTATCGACTTTTACCGTTTAATTCGATTACTTGCACAATTACAATTTACATTAAAAATTGCATATTTGTAACTAAAGTTA
Organism: Ladona fulva; assembly: GCA_000376725.2. NCBI lineage: Eukaryota > Metazoa > Arthropoda > Insecta > Odonata > Libellulidae > Ladona > Ladona fulva. Next base: position 140,573 of record KZ308505.1, read on the forward strand.
CGAGTATGGATCGATACGTATTTCAGCAGTGATATCCTTGTGTATATGCTACACGCAACGCACATCTGCTTGGCGGGCACCTTTTTTGGGGCAACGGCCTGCTGAATACTGCTCGAAAATTAGAGGTTTAAAACACTCCAAGAAGCCGTTCGCCGTAAAGTATAGTATTAGTATTGTTAAAAGTTCTTCGACAGCTTAGGTCATTTCGCACATGTGCCCCCAGCGGGAATTTAACCCAGGACCGCTTTCACCGACGTTCGTTGTAAACTCTTTTCCTTCCGTTGTATTCCGTTCTCTGATGGTAATGCGCGTACTGTCGGCGGAATTGCTCTTTTAGCATTTTAAACCTCTAGTTCATAAACAGCCGTATTTCAATTTTCTTTCCTTACAGCTCGAAAAATTGAAAATAATTGTTTCAACTTCATCGCGTTATAATGATACACAGGTTATTTCACAGGTTATTGAAAAACAAATTTATCGGTTGTAATTTAATGGAAATGTTAATATTTATTTATCATTAATCGCAAATTTCCGGAAAAATCTTGGAAGTAGCAAGTTGTAATCTATAGAGCAAATATATATAATATGAAGCGAATAAACAATAGACCTTTACCGATCCTGGTCTGGTCTGGTATCACAATAATGACATTAGGCTATTGAGAGCAAAGTGGAAAACGAGTAAAGTAATTTTAATATCGTAATAATGATTTTACAAGGAATCCATCGAGATGATTGGAAATACAGCGATAAGAAAATATATTAAAGTGATACGGTGATAGCTTCTTACAGTATGAAAAATAGGTACAAGTATGTGGATTATCCAATATGAAAAAATTATACTATTAGTATTACTAAATTATACTATTAGTAAATACTACTCTCAGTAGATGAAGTATCAAAGAAAGGGAAGCAGGTTTATATAAAATTGGAGCTTAATCGATTCTGTGAATTATGATGATAAATGCATTGATATGAATTCCTCAGGCTCATGCACATTGTTGATTTAACGAGAGACAATTATGGCAATATTCTGGCGTGGTTTAAATCTCTGGATTCAAAGTTATAAATTCAAAATAACGGACGTGGGTGACTGTCGAAAGTATGATGCCGTGGAGGTCAATCATATTACTCAAAGAAAATAAATGATCCAGTAGCGTATCAATGCAAATGTCGATAGATTAATTTGAGATTCCCCTGAAAAATGGAGTGTCAAGTAAAATGATGTGAAAGGAAAAAAATATACAAAATGTGATAAGAGATGCTCGATAATTTTCATGATTGGTGTCTGTCGATTAGTGTGATATACACAAAAAAATATGAGTGATCTGCCTTTATTGTCTTTAAATATACCTATAAATCATGATAAAAATATACTCAGACTTCTCAGCAAGTGATTTGGATAAGGAAATCACGAATTATTTCTTCAAAAGCCTCCACCGTTTGCTTATGTTATATATTTGTGGTCCACACTTAAAAAAGTGATACAAATATGCTCTCAATTAAGAGATTTACATGGAACACCGGTGGGAAAATGGAAATCCTTCTGACAGATGGGCATCATACTTCGGTTTAGAGAAAATCGATGAGAAGTTACCTGTGCAAGCATAAAACCCACACATTAAACTGGATGGCGCCTCCGGCATTTGTGTTTAACTGTAAATAAGGATAGCTTCCGACGTTCTAAACAGGGCATTATCGCACTTCTCGGAGCGCGCTTCAGAGAAGATTCAGCACCTGGATAAAGCGATGAGGGGGAGGTGTCCTTCGTCTTCCAGATTTACCTTACCCTTGCTTTATTTATCAGTGACTGCTGTGGTTTCTTTCCCTTCTTTTCGAGTTATGTGACCTCTCTTTTCATTTTAACTTAGGGGATGGAGGAATAAAGTCGTTCAGCATATAAAAATGGTGAGATGTTAATGTTTAGAAATAAAGTTGTATTTAGCAGCCATTGGAAGGTTGTTCATAGTAGACGCTGGACGTGGATTATTTCACAAAAACATAAATATTTCTTAAATTAAAGTTAAACTTATTTCGACACTCGAAAAATTTTACAAGGTTCATTTATCGGTCAAAAGCAATCAGAATGTATCATATCGCAATTACCAAATGTCATATTCGTTAAAACTGACAGCTATGATGAAGTAATCAATACTTATAAAAAACAGTCGGTTGAAATTAACTCATACTTTCCTAAAAATAGATTGATTATGAGATCTGAATTAAATACTGCGCCCGCGATTACTCTTTTTGCAGAAGTTTGATCGAGATTTCATGGTCCTAATCGTTTTCTTGTAATGCTTCTGTCATGTTTACACAAACTAATTAACCATCAACATTAGCAATAGATTATCTAGCTCTAATTTTCTATATAAAAATTTAGTGTAATTGTAAATGGTTGACTCTTACAACCATCTCACGTTTTATCTGTTCCTATTCTGATCCATGGCAAGCTTTCTTCATATCCGAGATATGGTATTCGATTTTGGACCATATTGACTCGAAACTTAAAATCGATTTTTAGACGTAATTATCCTAAAAATACTATGTTCAACTTAAGTCAGTTATGAGACTTTTCAACAATTGGTGGAACAATTAAATACAAGATTTGAGTTATTTTCGATACAGTATGATAGCAATACGATGCTACAATGCATTTTCTCCTGCAATAATACACAATAGTGAAAGTTATGTGTTTATCTAAATAACTTTTAGAATAGTTAATGGCAAAAGTTGTTAAATCAAAAAATCGACATTCTGTAAAACACATCTATTTTTAATACCGAAAAATTTTAATGGTTCGATCATTCGGGAGGCTAAAAGCGTGTGTTTAGGCAAACTAAATCAATTTTTAACATCAAACGGAATAGTAGGTAGATAAAAAATCACTTTAACATCTTGTTTTATTACATTTCAAATATAAATTACTTAAAAGGATGACGGAAAGGTAAATAACGAAGGTTTCGAAATTTCATCCTGGCCATATACCTGACCCGCCGAGACTACTGAAGCGTTTGATCATCCCTTTAAGAAGTCAGAGATCTATAAACTTGAATGCTTGGAATGTAATGGGGTATACGAGTACAATGGCCACAGTAGATGCGGTTTCAATATTAGAGCCAATGAGCATCATAGATATTTTTGAACAAGTCCCATGTGTTATATTTTGCAAAGCACCTTTTAGAGTCCGGCCATGACGGAGATATTCAGCCAAAAATATTACATATAGCAAACAAAGGTACTCTCCTAAACATTCTTGAGGAGCTTAAATTCTTTCCTACTCCAATTCCCCGAGATTGTCCATCCTAAATGAGCAACTTTATCCCTCCCACTCCCCGCTGATACATTCTCTCCTTCCTTCCAACGACCAGTACCCTTGCACCGAGGATCCTTCTTCACCTACACTCTCTCTTTAACCCTTCCCCTCTATCCACGCACGGTGTAAATATGTTTGTTGCATTTGTTTATTTACCTGAGGATGGCGATTATTCGTTGAAACCGGTCGTGTGCAAATAAACCTGTGGAGAAAGTACACTCCTGTTTTCCTTTTTGATACCGAAGGGTTTTTTTTTCAGAAATCAAATGTATTTCACAAGCATACGTAGACATGGTGGCTTACCCATTTTAATTAGTTCGAGGAAAATTCTAAAAAAATGCACATTAATTGTCTCGAATCTTTATTTGGATTCGGCGTGATTTAGATATTCTCAATAAACTATGTGAAATATTTGAAGAATGGAAAGGCTTGGAAATCTACAAGTATTTCCTAGGAAATTCGCTGTTTAACATAAGATTAAATATGTATTGCTCATAAATCTTCGTTTTATAAAATTTTACAGTACTTAAATAATTTAAATATTTTTGAAGGATAAAAAGTTCAGAATTTATAATACGCCTCAGATCTATCATAGTGTATTTTTATAATATTGTTACTTCAAGTCAGAGATGCCAATTTATTTTCGAAAATGTCGCTTGATGCACCCTGAAAAGTATTGAAAAAGTCGTTAAACATATAAACTAATGTAGCTAAAACATGTTAAAAGTTACAATGGCTTGTGTTTGCTTTTACATATATGATATCAGCTCAGATTACAAGTGCATTAAACTGATAATTAATAATTGAAAATAAACTTGAAAATTATGCATAGACATTAAAAACCGGAGATAATTCCTAATTTGTCTAATGTAAGTATCGAAAAAATTACGTGGAAACCTTATACATATTAATATAAATATTTACCAATTATCAAAGAAATGCACATTAATTATGCATTATTCAAATGTATATACAAAGGTGTGCATATATATTTGAGGAATGAACATATGCTCATGAATCTAAGTTAGTTGCGCATCTTCTTGACATTACGAGTTAGCTTAGTAAATAAAAGATTCTTTCTAGACGTCATATACTTTGCTGTTATGTTTCTGCAATACTAACATCCAATCAAACTTGAGAAAAAAGAAGAACACTTATACCTTTACCACAGTAATATTTATTCACTCACGACCATGGTTTCGATCTATAAGATCATTCTCAGCCATTTTCAAAAAGAAAGGTTCTTTGCTGAATTCTCTGGAACTATTAGAAATTTTGAAATCCCTCTCCCGCCCTAACACCCTCACCATCAACGAAATCTTATTCCCTTCCCCTTCCCCGATCCTTTCTGCGGTTGTGAAAATCCCTCTTCCCCCCCATCCCCTTAACCTCCCCTTGACATCCACTCCCCTCCTCCACCCTTTTACTATATATACTTTGTACTTGTCATGTCCTGTCACCTGAGGATGATCTTATAGATCGAAACCATAGTCGTGAGTGAATAAATATTACTGTGGTAAAAGTATAAGTGTTCTTCTTTTTTCTCAAGTTTGATTATGAAGAACTACCACAAAGTCAAGGCCAAAGTAGTAGATTTTACTAACATCCAATAAAAACTATAACTTCAACGTTCCGTTTGATCCTACACAGACGAAGTTAGATTTGTAAAATGACGTACACCAGAAACAGTGAGAGTTCCGCTGGTTAAACGTATAAGAGATAGGAGTATAGGTTGAGGAATGCCGCTGATAGTTGGAATGAATGGAATCATAAAATAAAATATAGCGATAGCGAAGAGGAGAGGGAATACTCAAATGTGAAGGATGAAACTATGGGACTGGAATAGAAGAAAATGAGCCGCTAAGGGATGCGGCGGAGGAAGGGAAAGATTTAACGGGCTCCACGGGTAGCGCGAGCTGAGGCATTGGACTCTTTATGACTCCTTCTATTAAGAATGTGACGAGGTAAGTTTCCCTCTTCGCCTGAATTCCAATTTGGACCGCGGACATCTTTCCCCCCTTTGCCACCTTTTCAAGGTACCCATTCCTCAACCTACTCGACCGTTGTCCCATAAAGACTTCGCTCTCCTCGGTCCAATGGCGGAGGGACCAATTCCGCACACCCGATTACCGGAAGACCATTTACTCTTCGATTTTCGGTCGTATGGACCATCGAACCAAACTTGAAGCGAAGGGAAGATGATGGTGGTGAAGAAGGTGGGATTTCCTGGAGAGATGGTTATCCAAAAGAAAGTGGGAAGGGATATAGGTGAATGTGGGTTGCGAATGATCCTATACTCGATATAGGTTGACTGCAATGTCTTTGTTGCCGTGAAAGGATAACTTGAACCTTTTTGGAAAATTTACGGCCGATTTGATACTCCCGTAATGCATAAGCTATATTTCAAGCTCAAGAGGCCTCAATAGGCTTGAACGCCAATTAAATAAAACTTCTTCGGTTATCTTTATTATATCGTGGTAATAAAACAAATAGACCTTTGTTTTTCAAAGATAGGATCTTAAGCTGTTAAGGTTTCTCTGTATTACTTAATAATGTAAAGTGAAGACGAAGTCATACCCAGAGAAATGAAGGAAATTAACGAATATTTTCTTTATAGGCTAGCTTAAGACTTATGAGCTGAATTCTTCTTTAAACTAATTTCAGCGTTAATGAATCCCATAAATAGAGATAAATTTAAAATCTTTAGGCATACAATAGAATTTTTTAATGCAAAAAACACGTTTCAAGCACTTCCAGCATTTTCAGGGAAAACTATCTGCAACTGGATTAAGGGGGATGAAAAAAATATAAAACTACCGATTGTAACAGCTATATCGTCTGAAAAGAAATAAAATAGAAGTATTTTCATTTAAATATTAAAGAAATTTGATGAAATGATATGCCATACTGTGTAATTATATGTATAAATTTAAGTTGAAATGAAAAGGTAATTTAGTTGACTTTAGTGTACTTTGATTAACTTAGATACAATTTAAAGCGTATTAGTTAACGAAAATTTCCTGTAATATATTTTTTGAATACACAGTAGTAATCTGAGACAGTAGTACAATGTACGCAAATGAGCTCATTATCCTTAAGAGATATACTGCATCTCTGTGAAGCAAACCATCCATTTTATTCGGTCCAGCATTAAGCTGGATAGAGGATGTGAAAGATAAGTAATTGTTTACTGTGCAAGTACTTTTATGTTTGTATTTTTGTATCAGTATCGAATAAAGAGCGCCAATGATAAATGACAAGCCTATTTTTAAAACACGTTTCTAAAGGGAATACTTTAGGAATTGCATACGTTTTTCTCCAGAGACAGAAAAACAGATGCACATCTGCTCGGGTTTGGTATATTAATATAGAATTTTCTTAGATTTATTCTCATTAAGAATATACCAGAAAACTCTTAAATTCCGATGAATACTCGTTTCAAGTTCCAATTTATTTCAAGAAAGCGGTTGGGCTTAAGGCTTTGGTCGCCTTGAAAAGCACATCCTTTAACTTACAAAGCAAGTTCTCTGTGTAAAGTACTAAACAAAGAATTATCACATAAAAGTTACATGATAATCATAAGAAAAAAGATAATCTATTGCACTACGTTTGAATATATATTGGTCCACTCCTGAGGAAATTCCTATCTCGTCTATCCTCTTTCCTCTCTCTTATCCCTTCCGAGAATTCCTCTTGCCCCCTCTCCCTTAGCCTCCAAAACAACCCCTGAGCGCCCCCTCACACCATCCCTCTTATCTCTAGGGTCACATTCGAAGTGTCGATTCGTGGCGCGCTGAAAGTGGGGAACAGCCATTTTCTCCACGTGACCGTGGGACGCTGCAATCTCGCTTGGATCTGTGTACCTGAGCGGAGTTTTCCTTTTTTGTTTCTTGTCTTGTCGTCGCCTGTCCAACACCACACCAGAACAAACTGCTTGCATACCGAGAGTCAAAAATATACGTTCTTTCCTAAATAGCACGTTCACGATACCATTAGCTGATGAGTACTTCCGCGGAATTGCAACATTCTGCACCTACTCTTAGAGGGAATCTGGAATCAAATTCCCATATTCACGGTATCCATTTTCTTATCCCTTCCTTGTGTCCGATATTTCCTGTAGGCTCGCACCGAAATATCTTATGAAAACATATCCAGTTTTTTAGATTTATTTATTACTGATAATAGTAATACTGATTTATTTATTACTGATCCTTTGTAGTATGGTCTGTACCTCTGATGTGTGACCAGCAGGACAAGAATTTCAAAGAAACAACCATTTAGGGGAATGAAGTTTGAACTAACTAGTGTGTTCACAACCTAACGCTACATTTAAAAATTATGCCTGCGTTTTACTGCTGTATTTGTACCTAAAAACTTGGTTAGATAAACTGGATAGGAATTGCTTCATATAATTATATCTCGAGAAAGAAGTTCACTGAAGAAGAGAAGAACTAAGAACTCTGAAAAAACGGGAGAGAGTGAATATCCGTGACGTCTACCTCATATCGCATGTCTTGCTTGGACATTTACTCTAATGCCATTCACAAAATCATGATTGAAAATTATAGGTTCAATTATATTTAGTATGAATTCCGAATATTATAGGCAATCACACATCTAACAAATTAACTTAACGAGTAACCAGATAAATTGTGAGTATGGTAGGATATCTTTAAAGTCTTGAGAGCTACGAACTTTCAATCAAAAATTTATGAAATGAGAGAAGTTTTAAAAGAGATAAAATGATTCTATCCTATGAAAGAGAAATTATTTGTAGACTTAAGAAATAGTGCTATTAAATAGAAATAGTCGAATTTTTAGCTTAAATCGGGTTATATTTTTTTAGTACGATTAGCACAGAAGGTATCATGCTTTATTAAGTTAATGATTTATTCAGTCAGTGAATAATTCAGTTATATTCCTATTTACCTTTGGATTAAATTATTATATAACGAGTATGTAAGTAAGTTTAATTGAGTTATTTATCTTGTCGATGAGCTTAATTAATTCTTTTTTTATGTATATGCGACGTTGCCACCGGACAATTGTCCATTTGTAACGTGTATATTTTGTAATATTAATGATAATAATCGGCAGATAATTAAAGAGTAACGTTGGTAGACAAGATGTTTTCATTAAGATATCTTTTTATTCGAGGAAGGCGGGCGTTAAAAATACTACAGGGGTAAGGAATAAAAAATGATATTTCAGTGTCATTTGTTCTCCTCGGCGTTCTCTCGGCTTCAACAGCACTTCAGACGTCCTTTATACAACAGCTAGTTGGGTACTTTCGTTGGGGCACTAAGTAACTAAAAGAACAGTAATTCATTCATAAGCGTCAAATGAGGAATTACCAGTCACCAATGAAGAGTAAACATTCTTTCCCGTGATTTTTTCCGTAATTGCCTCTTGGTGATGAAGACAGTTTAGTCGTAGAAATCCTATTTTAGAATTTTATTTAACTCAGTTTTCTGTCACGAAATTTTGTCTTTATTCAATTTTTGTCAATATTCGGATTTTTCGAAAATGATAGAACAACTGACAACCCTTATCAGTCAATTTCGATGGAGTATTTGTAAAATAAAATTTACATTTATAAAACTATACTGCATAAATACAGCGCCAATAATAATCATCTTGCGTTTTGTATTTTATAAAGTGTATACAATTCGATGAAAAAAATGGATCTTACTTCCTCTCCAAGTAGTAATTCCAGGATGGTTAGTATGTGTGTTCATGGAAATGCGTAGATAACACATTAGTAAAATCATGTATTTGCTCATGTTTGAATGTGAATATGCAATAACTAAAAGCATTATTTTCAAAAGAAACAAAAGAAAAATATTATAAAGTGGATCAAAATATAGATGAAAAACATTTTTCAAATTTCAAAAGCTGTTATATTCTAAGCTCTAGTGAAAATGGAAGAGGTAGATGAACGTGGAAATTAAGAAGACATTCACAAAGCAATATTTCCCTTGCTAATTTATATTTAACAATATCTGCCGGCATACCTTTAAATAATAGTAAAATACTGAGAAAATAAAACTTGCATAAGAATATGGATAAAGGAGCCATAGAATGATAAGGGACCTGTTGATCATAAAAGCTTTGAGTTCGCGAAGTCTTTTGCTAGTATTCCGTATAACTTAGAATCATGATTTTTAATAATAAATAAGTGTACCTACAACACAATACTGATGCAAAGCTGTAACGTTATGTGCGGGTAGGAAAATGTAACGGCTCAGAAGATCGAAAAAGAATATCAGTCGAAAAGGACACATAAATTAATGAAATTCGCGTCGGAAGGTGGTGAGAGGTTCTTGAAAATTAAGTGAGATTTCATTTTTAAGGAGGAAAAATGAAGGGAAGATAAGAGGGAGAGGGAAAGAGAGGTCTTTGATATTTACTTATGATAAATTATATGGCCACGATATAAAAGCATTTTTAGTGATTTCTTAATATTTCTCTGAAAATTAAGCTAAGGAAAGATATTGAAACAATCTATAGACGTTCAAGTTGTTCTTATCTTAACATTCGTTAACTCACTTCGAAGAAAATGGATCTTCACACTAACCTTCCAAGGTACATTACAAGCTGCTTTATTATATATCAATATCTTAGAAACAAAACTCAAACTAAAATTCCATGAAATCCACTTGTGAATCATTTCATATGTTTGAGATATAATGCTATCGTCACACAACCTGTACTGACGCACGAACTATGACTGTTCAATGATTAATAGAATGGTTGATGTGGGAAACATAAGGGTCCATTTCTCATAAGGTACGTAATACTAGTACGTGAGCCGTTACAAGCGTAGCAGAGATATTTCGAAATCCAAGTGTGTGAGAAGAGAAAAAAAGAAGAAGAGATTCAGAGAGAAAGTCTCCTGAAATGACGAGGTCAAAAATTCAGAGAAGAAAAAATTAGAGGTCCTGTGGGAGAGATAAATGATTGAATCTACTATGGTGGAGGGATTCGGAGAGCTGCGTGAGAGGAGGAAATGAAGTCAGAATAGAATTTGTCGAAGGGCGGGTGAATAGCAGAGGAGAGTGGATGGAAGGAGAGGATAGGGTTTCCAAGGGGAGAAACGGTGGAATCCTGCGAATCGCCGGCCACCGAATCCCTTCAACCGTCAATACTCCGCCGGTTCTGAGCATCGAACTGAAGGAAAGGGATTTTTCGAGTCCTGATCGCGCCGGAAATGGTTTCTGACATCCGCTTTTCACTCCCCAGGGATTCCTAATCCCTTCGCTAATTTCCGAAACAGAAAAATATCTACCAACAATTCATGATTCGGCTTTTCCAGTCTTGCAAGTTGAGAGATTTTAGCACTTATTATTATATTAGATGAGAAGTGAGAAATGTGTTTTCGTAGCGATACTGTGCCCCATTTGCGCCCTTGAAAAATTAACTATATTATTTGCTATACTAAAGTTTTCGGAATTACTATCAGAGGATAAGTTTTCGTTTCATATCGGGAATTTTAAAATGCGAAGGAGATTTCAGAAGTCCTTGAAATAACTCTTTATTTTAGATATTTGTATATATAAATAAAATAGGTGTAAACTGTGATATCTTACTTAGTATTTATTCTTGCATACACTTAATAATCCGATGTTTTTTAGGTACCGCATTATTTGCTCATCTTCCTAGATACATATATATTTCAATTGAAAGAATTATGCCCTCTCTATTTGAGTCCTTTTCCCGGGCTTTCTTATCAACAAGTAATCTTAAGTAAAAAAACCGACGCTGTTACCGAGTAAAAAAAGATATTTATGGCTGTAAAAAATTAATCATTGACTCGTAATTACTTCATTTCATACAGAAGTGTTTAGTAATTAACATAACATCCTTAACCATTGAAGTATATAATTTTAGACGAAAGGAATGGAATTTGAATCGAAATTAATTAAACTAAAACTTTCTAGATGATTAAAATTCTGCCTTTATTACAAATAGCTTTAGCTAATTTCAAAATCGTTTTCCAAGTTCATTTCACAATTTGTTGAGAGGTGGAATTCTGAGGAGCTATCTCGAATCCATGTATATTTCCACAATTCCCTTTCATATCTTCCTCCTACGCAGTCAAATATGCTACTTTAAATAAATAAAGGTCAACATTGTTGCTACAATCAAAAAGTGAAAAAAACGAATAGTAATTCTTTTATCTAATTCTACAATAAGCAGTATGTCGTGCCATTATGGAGATATGCTATTTTTTAAAAAGCTGTTACCCGTACGTATTTAAAACCATTTATTTCGTATTCATTTCATTATAAAAGGTGAGCACAGAACTACTTCCTGGGTTTCAAAATACTAATTGAGCGAATTTATTTGCTCATAGTGGTACGCGCTTCTTACAATTGCTGGAGCATTTCTTTGAGTCCAATTTTAATTGAATTCTCTTCGAAATAGCAAGCGAACGCTGGGGCGATTTAAGGGGCCTACTAAAGATATTTTCTCATCGATTACTTCCAATCTACACAAAGGGTATCCGAATGGTTTTCATAATGAAGACTGAGTTCAAATGAAAGGAAACGAATGAAAATAGAAATTTATGAACGGTTGTTTTCAAAATCAAGTAAAGAAATATTTCTTTTATATAGTTAAGGTCTTTTAATGATCAAAGACTTGTGATTGAAAGTAGTTAAAACTTTTAAACTAATTGCAAAAGTTCCATAAATTACAGAAATTAATAAAATATTTCTATATATTTTATCATTAGTGATATTTATGGCATAAACAATTTTAACGATTGAGGTATTTACTAGTAATATTTTCCTTTCATATTAATGTGGAGGATAAAAATTTGATAATAGAATAACTAGAAATAGGTTTACTTGCAATTTGTTCTTCTAACGCGAGATGTACGACTTGCGGAATGCTTTATAACTACTTATTTATTTCAGATGTGTTATATTTTCCTTTTCTTGCAGAAAAATATATATCCATTCCAAATAAACTAATTAAATATTCTTTGTTTCATACTCAACGTGTTTCACTTTTATTGAGTGAAGGTTTAGAATAGATGATATAGGCAGTTATTTATATGGACCATGGGATTGAATTATGGAATAACACACCAAACATATGCACAAGTATAAAGAACGCATGCGTAAAATATTGTTTACTGTTTTCTAAGCGGTATATGACGCGAAGGCGTACTTTCATCTGATTACATAAAATTTCAGTTCCCAATTTTCCGCCTCAGAACCAATTTCATCTCCACGGGAAAGAATTTATACTCCGTAGTGTATTTTATGAAATTTCCTGCGAACTAGATTATATAGGGAGGCGGTAGCATGAGAGGGAGACAAGAAACGTTAGGAAGGGAGAAAGGAAGATGGATGATTTCAGGATGGGATAGCGAGATGAAATGAAGGGCATGGAGGAATTCCATAGGAGAGGGATAGATACTTAGCCATATGATAGATTCATTAATTGCGAGTGAAGCGAAATGTTAATTTAGGATAATAAAACTTACTGCGGATGTTTTATTCAGATGTTAAACTTTCTTAGTAAAGATGTGCAATCATTCTTTTGAAAAAATCGTATAATAAATCGATAACTTCAATTTTAGGAAGTTATCGTTGTATTCTATTTATTTTTTAATACCCATAAAATGTAGAAGCTAACGCTAAAAATAATTCTTTAACAATTTTAAAAGTTTTTACATTTCAGATAGTTATACTTTCACATAAAAATGAATGCCACAGAATCTGTACATTGTACATAGCTCAAATTATATTTACCAGGTGGTAATTATCTCTGCTGCTCCTTAACTGATCTAGGCATTCATAACTGTTTCTTTCTATTTACAAAGCGATATTTAAATTCACAAAAGAAGAGAAGCTTTACCTTCTTACTTTTCAATTCTCTCGTTTGAAGTAGTAGTAGTAGTTTTTAAATTGGTGCCTCGACAGCTTGGGTCATTTTGCACCAATTACAGATCTCAAATTATTATAAAAACAATAGCTGGGTCAATAACCTGTTTAGTTCTTTGTTCTATATAACTAACTAATTTAATTTTACATGCGATCTCTTGCAGCTCGAACATGTCTCTTCGCGTACCCAGATACTCTTTATAGTTTCACTTAAGTTCAACCGGGTTTTACCAGTTGCTGGTCTAAATATCATTTACACATCCATTTTACCTCAAACTTGAAAACCGAGGCCGATTTATGGAGGGCAAGCAGTAGCGTGGAATAAAATATTAGAGAAAAAGCTACCGACCGAGGAGATGGGAAAGGAGGAATGGAAAATCAAGCTGAAAGCGAGGGAAGAATAATTAACCGATTCGTTTCTTTGCAACGAGACTTAAAGAAGAGATCTTATTTCCTCTTAAGGTGAGCACGCGGTAGGAAGGAAACGGACAAGAAGGAAAGAGAGATGAAAAAATAACTTCTCGGTAGGTACGGAAAAAGGGAAACAGGAGGGTTGGGATAATAACGTAGGGACATGAGGGAGAGCGTGGGGGAGTTGAAAGGTCTATCGCCGACTTCCGTTGGGCGCATGCGCACGTAGCGGGAAAAACGCACACCTCTCCTTCCCCGAAGCCAGTGCGAGTCTCCTCCACGTATACCCTGCTATCAATCCTCCTCCCTACCCTACTCTCCGCACCCTTTCCCCCACTTCTTCTTTGGTCATGTGACCGGCGAGCGCGGCTTTAGTCGTCCCGCAGTCGGGTCTTGGGGACGGTGGAGGCGGTCACACGCGTTATTTCAGAGGAGCGGCATTTTTACCCTCGGAGAGATAGAGAGGAGAGGAGAGAGAGAGAGAGAAGCGGGTGCTACTAAGAAGCAGAGAGAGAGGGTGGGGAAGGAGGGAGAGAAATAGAGGAAAGGAGAGTGGTGCGATCTTTTTTAGTTCTTCGGGAGCAACTTTTTTTCGCTGAAGGACGGTGTTGTGTTCGAGGAAAACTCCAGGCTTTCTTAATCCACTTAATCTCCTCAACCTCCGTTTTCTTTCCCCATTTCCCTTCCCATCACTTCCTTCTTTTCCTCTATCTTCCCAGTGACCTTGTTAGTATTCCTCCCAAGTCGACCTAGAGGATTTGTTTTCACCAAGTATTTACGTCGAAGAAGATACTAGTCCGAATCAGTAATCCCCATATACATCACCTTGAAATCAACCTTTCTGTCCTCTATCATCTTGAATCTTTTACTTCCGAATTTTCTGTTTTCTGGATAACTGCCACTTCCAAGAGAGTTTCCCTCGATTATTTACCCGAGTTGCCTCAGAAGGAGACTGCAACGGCCGGTTCTTTCATATTGAATTCATTTCCTGACCGTATTAACCCTTACCTACCTCATTGAATTCCCTCGATTCCCTAGGCTTCAATAGTTTTGTGTGTTATCGTTGACCATATCCAGAATAGCTAATAGCCGATAGTTCAGAAAGTAAGTTTTAGGCAATATTCACCACATTTATTGCGAATAGGAAGGAGTAAACGGGAGTTGAGCGGGAAGGGAATTTCACCTCTTTTCTAAAAAAAAGAGGAGAGAGAGAGAGAGAAGTGGGACCACTCCTGTTGCGCTTCCACTCGGTGGAGGAAATGGATTTATTTTAGGTTATTCGGGAATTCAGCCTTGAGTAGCGCTCATTTTGAAATCAGCAGCTTTTCCTTATGCTTCACAATTAGCCATGCAAAACTAGGGCAAAGTTTATGGGCAAACTTTCATCGAGAGTAAAGTAAGCTGATTAATATCTTCCGCTGACATTATATTTGCCTTCTTTTTTCCTACGGGAAATTTCAAGGATTGCTTTGGAATATTAAATTCCTGGATAATTTCTCATTTTAATCAGTATTGATATTACCTTGGAAAAAGTAATTCCGTGGAGGATAATGAGTGAGTATTGGGATCGCCCTGTCTTGAAGACGATGGCTAGATTCTTGGAAAACTCCGAAAGGATCGGAATGTATCGGAATCATTTAAAAGATCCAGTTCGGAGGCTCGAGTGAAAGGATTGCTTTGGAAGATTTGGACGGCGCAAGATTTATATTCGCGCGGGGAATCAAACCCAGAGCTCTTTTACAGAAAGTTTCCTATTTAAATCGAAATTCTTTTACTCGATAAGGGGCTACTTGAGGGAAAAATCGGGAAAAAGATACCGATATTTTGGTCATATGAATTAGAAATCGAAAGGCTTCTCTCACTTGATCAGAGTTTTCGGACCACTATTCATGTTGAAAATAGAATTACAGGGTTGAGGTTGGTTGAGTTTCACCCTTATTGTATTAAAATCGTATAAGAACTGATAGAAAGCTAGATGAGATAGAGAGAGATACAAGTTGATAAATATATCAGAGTTTTAGATAATTAGAGACATAGGAAGGAGAACATATTCAAGGTTTTTTATGACATCTGGAAAACTAAAGGGGCGGAATTTACTCTCTCACTTCTCTTTCCCATTCCCATGTACCCCTTCCCGCTCCTTAATCTCCAACCTTTTCCATTCCTCTCCCATGCGGATTTGGGGATTGACTCCCGCGGAGTAGATCGAAGAAAAGATTTTTCCTTTCCTCCACAATTTTCAACCTGTTCAGCTAACAGTTTTTAACACCTCTAATTTGCCTTTCATATCTTCTCCACCGTAATATTTTAAGGCCATAGGGTTGAGATTTCCTTGTGATTAGTACACTGGAAAGGTGATTCACAGAGTTCTATATTCAGTGTTGATCTTTTGTGTTCTCTTTACATATTCCTCCCATATATTTCCTGCCTTTTAACCTATTCTTTTGCTGAAAAAGCACAATGTCTTGAAACCCATATATAGTCCTCCACCGATCACGCCTCTGTGTTCTAAGGAGGCCGTGTGACAGTGATTCTTGCAGAACGGTGACGAATAGCAGAATCGGAAGGACGTTTCTCTCAGGTTTGGGAAGGTGTAGGGAAGAAGAGGAACATTGAGAAAAGGGAGGGAGGGGCGAAAGGAAAAGGTGTGAAGGGCCAATGGAAGAAGCAACGACAACGGAGAATCTTTGGAATATGACTGAAAACAAGCATTGAAACGAGGTAAGCCAAGATTTCAATTCTACATCCAAAAAGTAAATGAAATGTTTCATGATTAATATTGATTTTAGCGCGCTGGGGTTCAAAAAGAGGTTGATGCGTTTCGCGTTCATAAAAGACCGGATGCAAACTAATCAAGTTTTGTTTGCTAAATGTCATAAGTTAGAAACGAAAAGAATAAGAGAATCAGAATTTATAGGTATAAAAAATTCTTGAATTCGGCTAAGTCATAAAATCGCATTCTAAAATTGTTCTAACCCATAAATTTATTTTCTCGTAGGAGATAACTATAATAGTTGATTTTTTCTTCGTTTCTAAAGTTAATTGAATTGAAATGGAATAGCTGGCGGGAGGAAAACTTAATAATCAATTAAATTTGTCACAAAATATCAATCAGATATCATAAACTATAAACCATAAAAGGAGACTAGAATAGAGACTAACACTCGTAATAAACTAGTGTAATATATTCCAAAACTAAACTTGAGTGGCAAAGAATTAACAGTATTTGTATTGGTTAAAGTTTGAGTAAAAATCGAGATGTCTTAAAAAAAACATGCTTTATAACTGTAGCCACGAAGGAGTTTCCTTCTTTAACATCAGGAACGGATCGGGAAATGCAGGAAAATCATCGTCTCAGAAGAAAAGGAAATTGTTTCTCTGGTAGTCGTTGAAATCAATATTCCAAGGATTTGATGAATAATTCGCCATCGAAGAAGCAGGGAGAAAACGAATTCGAATTCAAGAGGCATGGAGTAGTTGTTGGAAGATTCATGCGTCGCAATCAAAACAAAAGAAGAAATAACCACCGTTTAACGAGATAAATGAACCTCATGGGGAATTAAAATGAAACCAATGCTTCCCATTCAAGTCCTTATTCGATAGAAACTTTTCATGTGAGTTTTATTTCACTCTTTACAAAAAATGAATGAAAAAATCCATACGGTTTAAGAAATCTGAAAATTTAATATTTTTGCAAAAATTTAAACTTACTTTGCATCAACTTCAGTGAGTTTGTGGCATAATCAGATAAGGAGAAAGAGAGAGGAGCATACGTCTTCTAAATATCCGTCAAATGAATATGTTAAATTACATGGTCTCTACAAAAAGATATAATTTTTGCAAGGTAAAATTAAAAAAAACTAAGGATACTATAAGAGAGCTAAATGAAAAATTATACTGGCGTGGTGAAAAACTTTCATTATGAGTATGAGTATGGAAGAATAAAAGTCTTCCTTCTATTGTCAGTGATGATAATCATATTACATTCATCCTACCGTTAAGCTGATTATGGATTCCAAGCACAAGAGAGAGAGCTTATTATTCATTAAAGAACAAAGATGTAAAATGCGAAAGATATGTGTGAATTTGATGTGTTTTTGAATGGAAGAGGAATTATGAGTTAAGATAGAAGTAATCGAAAGCACTCAAGAGCGTCTCCTTGTAGACAAAGTTGAATTTCGTTTTACAAGCAAAAACTTCATCCTAGTGAAAGATGAATTAAATGACAAGGATTTGAATTAAAACTTTTTTTTATTTTCTACATTGATCATAAAATTCTTTCGTTGCGAAAATGTTTTGTTATATATTGAGAACAAATAGAAACTCATAAAACTGATGCAGGACTGCAATAATATATTCAATTACAATTTGGAAAAAATTAAGATTAAGTTGATAATTAGATAAAAAGTTGAATTGCAACGCTGATCTGTTTCAGTACTTAAATATTTATTAGATGAATCAAAATTATCTTATTAAAATCTCTTTAACGAACATTAACAGAGGAAGATAATTTATTGCAATTATACTTCAATGATATCGAATGATTTTCGAAAGACCTATGAAAGAAATTTTAAATAAATTATACAGGATTTATGGCCTAGTTTCCTGACCTATGTGATATCTGAGGGCATGATAGAAACATTATTTTTTTACCATTAAGTTAGAAGATCAAGTTAAAGATATGGTATGATTTTCTTGAAAACCTAATGATTTATCAAATACACTCCATCTAAAAGAAACGGCTGAATCTACTGCAATTTATGAAAATTGAGGACCGCATACTTTTCTTTCAAAAAGGAAACATTGTCCGATTTGTTGGCAATTTCTATCAAACTTGAAATTTCCATACTCAGCGAGAGTAATTTTCCCTCCATCGATAGGTCTCTCCTACGGGTACACTAATTGAAGAAAAGCGGTCTTTACGGCCACCAGTCCACGTGTGAATTAGGGGTAGCTACTGGCAGCATATTCAGCTTCGGATGCTAGGCTAGGGAAGTGCTATAGTGCTAAGTTCTAGGGAAGCCATTTTTGTCGAACTTTTTAAAATAAACCAGCTTTTCTAAAATTTCCTTCGGTGAGAAGGGGATGAAAGAAAAATACAACGGCGCAGATGGGTGGATTATAAGATAAAAACTTGATTTAAGTCATTCAATATTCCTCTCCCTTGAATTACTTAACTCACGCTCTCACGTTTTTCTCTTTCCTTTGGCAACCCTTCGCCCACGCTGGCCTTCCATTCTCCTGAAATCGGCTGCATTCATAACTCGCACACGGGGGACCATTGGAACAATCAATTCCCTGCCCCTTCCACGCCAATCAGATGATACGAATCCGTTCCATTCTTCCGATTCCCGACATTACTTTCAACTGCGTCTCCATCATCCGCTCGACTCCATTTTCACAGGTACACTATTTCTACACCCATCTCTTACCGTTCGGTTCCGCCGCCTACGCACAAGTGGCCGTCGGATAACCTTTCTTCGATTTCTCTCTAACGAGGAAACCCGCTGATACCCAATTTTCCGAACCTCTGCCGGCAGGAGGAGAATAATTGCACATT
Organism: Ladona fulva; assembly: GCA_000376725.2. Taxonomy (NCBI): domain Eukaryota; kingdom Metazoa; phylum Arthropoda; class Insecta; order Odonata; family Libellulidae; genus Ladona; species Ladona fulva. The sequence goes on from KZ308505.1 coordinate 159,753, forward strand.
GCTTAACGTGAGGCAGATGTATTTAGGGTAAGTGCGTTTTGGGAGCTGTTTTACGTGATTGCGTTTACGAGAGATTGTGTGTGGAGTGAGTCTGAAATCCTCGAAAGGGACATTTGAGTCGAGGATAGGACGGTGTAGTGGATTCGGATTCGGGCAAACTGTTGTCGTACAAATTTTCGGAAAGGAAACTCGCGAGATATCTCACAAAGCTTGAATTCTGATACGGAACTAAAATATCTGAAATCATCACAAAATACCATGAACGCTACACGAATGGTGCAAAAATTAACCAAGAAATTCTTACGACGGGAGGAAATTTTGGATTACTCAAATTGCTTTCACGTATTAATTCTAGGTAAAGAAGATGATTGATAACGACGAATGTGTGTGATTATATCACAAAGTTGGGAAAAATTGCTTTTGGTCAAAATATTTCTAACCGTGGTAGTACTTGGTAGATATTTCTTGATTTATATGAAAGTTGTCATACTAATTTATTGATAACGATCGATTATTAAGATGGAAGTGATGAAAGAAACTATGGAAATACGAACAAATACATTATAATCTTTTATAATTTATTTCTTAGTGAAATTACCAAAATATAATATCAGAAAAGTTTTCATTTTGTTCCAACGACTAAGAGAATAAAGGAGAAGTTTTACGCCGATACAAGTAATTAATATATCCCAGAGAAGATTAAACTGTGTAAACAAAGTGATGTTGTATATTACGCAAAAGGGAAGTATATTATTAACCGCACAGAAGAAATCAGGAAACTGATAAAATGGTATTAATAGTATAAGAATTTGGACAGACTACTTGCGTTCACATAGTTATGTAGGTATTTTTCGCTTAAAAAGAAATTTCCACCGCAAAGTAGCTGTGTTGAGTGACTCGTGGAAATGTATAAAAAAAGACTACTCCAGTATTTCTTACAGGATAATGGAGGAAGGAATTTTCGATAGTATGTCTATATTGAGAGAAAGTCCTTGGAATAGTGGATTGATTTATAATAATCCTAAGAGTATATTTTAATGAATCGATACGGAAGATGTTTATGTCATTAATTAAATTCAACAATCTTATTTAAGTTTGAAAATATATAAATTAATGATTTAAATTCATAGTTAAGCTAAGTATCCTACAGAGTAAGGAAGGATGATTAACATTTATCTTTTCTAACTGCATTAATTTTTATGACGTCCTTTCTAAACTGCGATATCTATTTAATTTCGACAAATTTATAAAATTTAAGGTTGATTCTCGTATTACGTAATAAATCACTCAGTTAAGATAACGGTCATTCTTTGATAACTTCGTTGGTGAATTTTAAGAAACATTTAAAAGTTCCAATCTCTTTATTGCATTGATGTCATCCAGTCAATATTTTACATTTTTATATTGCGATGAAATAGGGAGGAAAAATGACAAACTCGGCAGTACGATTGAATTTTCCGAAACACCAAAGTAAACGGAAAGAGTGTTTCGCGGAAAAACCATTTCGTTATGTTCTTCGGCTTCTTCATCCGGGTTTCCGCATGCAGCAGAGATACGGAGCAAAACTGCTCTGTCTCCGCGTAAATTATTCACGCTGAACGGGAAACCCACTACAGTTCTCCGCTTCGTCGATGAAATTCCGCGGCGCAAGGGCGTTGGAAAGAGATTGAAAATAAAAAAAATCTCGCGATGTATGATTTGAGCGTGTCAATATTTCCTAGCCTCTAATGGAAAATAAAACAATGTAGGATCATCTCCCAAGTGATAGTCAATAATGTTAGAATAATCTTCTCGAGGAATCCGTAGGGGCTCTTACTTTTAATCCATTAATTTATAAGTAGCGTGCGGTGTTATAAACTGCTTTATTTAATTACGTTTTGAATGAGAAATGATTCCCCTATTAATTTTTCAGAGTAGCGGGTGAGAATGTCTTTTTTGAGTTTGCTTGTTGTAGGCAATTCTGTCCCATAACTAAATGGTCGCTGACAATTATGCCTACAAGGAACTAATATGTTGATAAGCATTATATGCAAACGCTTGCCTTAAGTAGTGAAATTTAACAGTAGGTTTAGTTCTCCAATTATTACACCAAATCTACAAAGTATGCCTCGTCTATACACAACGACTTTTCTCAGTATAGGAAGAAATTACGGCGTTAAACTTTAATTTGTTTGGAAAAACATTAGAAAGGATCAAGAATTGTAACAGCTTTCAATCAAAAAGACTACGGTGCGTGGATCAGTGATGCCTTTAATGTGGATCTAGCTACCATGTCAATTAACATAAGATTTTTCGATCACACTTTTAACATGCGGACTCAATTTTATATCATTCCTGTCACAAATTGGTTACTATAAAGTAGCAAGTTATAGAACACGAATTAAAAATTGATTACAATTTTCAATAAGGTATTTAAACGTAATATTTAGTAATAACTACAACAAGAACTATACTATACAACTAAAGGGTCTCCGTGTTCCTTTTATTATATTGAGGTGTCCCGTTCTGATGATAATCGATTTAATATATTCAACATATTTTCATGGTATTAGTTTCCTCTATTTGAATTAGTTTGGAAGTTAAATTGACGGAGAAAACAAAAAAGTAATTTGTTTGTTTGTTTCCATTCCCTCGCAAACGAATATGGAAAACTGTTGACACTATAATTTCTGTTCTTGAAATACTCCAGAGGGAGTGGTGAATCATCGTGTAATATCCGTTGCACATACATTATTTCCGTGCGAGAGATTAGCGATGGCAGATGAAATGAGGCTAACGTTCACGCTGCTAAAAGAGACCAATGAATCAGGTGATGAGGTTTGGCTGCTACGCGAGCGAAAATCACAGGTGGACAAGAAAGTGAATTGTATTCAATTGCGTTGACATCAAATCAAGGGGTAAAAGTAGTATCAGTCGTTTATAGGAACATGAAGTTTAATCTACGATCAAATATACCCACTTTGAATATTTTTATAAGTGAATTACGATGAATTCATGCATTTGTGCATAGTTTATTTGCTTGTTTTTCTGCGAAGAGTTAATTAGTGACGTTTCTTCGCAAATAAAATACACTAAAAGATAAATATATGATAGAAAACCAGTAAATAAATCTATTCTGATAGGAATAGCTCGTATAACTTTTGGCGTACTAAAATAATTGCAATATCATCATAAGCGTCACACAGTTTTTCCTCATTCGCAGCTATCAATAATGCATACAATAGAAAGAATTTAAAGATTTGAAATAATTTTTAATTCTTATGAATATATCAGGCTCACGAGGGGACCAATTCAAGGAAACTGTCAAACCCTGGGAAAACTGCCGATCTGAGATAAATCTATTTTCAATACATCTTGTTACAAGCATTTCGAACAGGAACTAACGCTAAATCAAGTAAATACTATAAGATACATTTAATTTTGTTGGTCACATAAGACTTGCAATCTTTGGTTTCATTAATCTCTTACGATGGCTAAACATGGCTTATTAGTAAATAGTAACACATTGCAATATATCATATTGCCTAAGCTCTAAATAGGCTTATGGTTCTTGAAATCAATGTCAATATATACTTCACATTTAGAAGTTATGACTTCTTAAATAAAAAAAAATAAAGATCGTTTAAAATTGTAATATAATGGAAGATCTTTGATAGTGGAACAATTAGGATGAAATTAAAATAAAGCAATGACAAATTTTAGTGGATATTTCATCGCATCCTTTGAAGATGATGCTTCTTTGGTGAAGAATATTTGGAAATTAATACATTTCGTTATCTTATGAAGAAATATATCATAATTAATGCGTGGGTGAAAACAGAAGCTATGGAAACTAAAACTAGGATTCTAAAATCTAAATCTAAAATTTCATCAATTTTGTGCACTTGAATTTATCTTAAGTATTACGGAGGACAATATCCAATGAAAGAATGGGAAGTGTTTGTATGAATTTAAAAAAATGATTCTGTTCAAGTTGAGGCTAGCAGCAATGCGTATAGCATGTTATTGGTGGGAGAATGCGGATTAGTGTGCGGGAGAGAAGTAAAACAGATGCGGGATTCAACGGAGAGATTTGCTCACTTGCGCGTGCAGCAATGATTTTTGAAATTCAACCTATCTGAAATATGCAAATTTACTATGGAGACCGAATAACCTGCATTACTGACGACTTTTTACCACCGTGATTACAAAGTACTGATTTATTAGGTCGTGGGAAGCTAGAAAGTACATGGATGTGCACGTAGTTCATAGAGGTAGTACTTCTAGAGTGTTGGAGATTAGCTTATATCGTGAAGGAAAGCATTCACTATTCCTCCATTGCATTTACAGTTAATTAAAATGAAAGAAAACTTTTTGGCGATGATTTAAAGATCCAGCCAATACAGAAACGTAGAAATATATGCATGTGCATATTTTTTGCAATAAAAATAATTTCAAAATGAAAGTATTACAGTTAAAAAATATTGACATTAAATTGATTTTAGTTTATGCTATTAATAACAACAAAGACTTATATAACCTATAACTTATATAACAAAGACTTATAATTATTTCATAGCTGCACATTTGTTGATGACCCGCCTTCGTAATTTTGAGTCTTAGTCAAACATACCCTCGTATTATATTCCGTTAGAGCTATTACGTTCGTTAAAATAAATAAGTAATACGTGTAAGAAATACAGTAAGAAAATATTACTGCTCAATGGACCGGTTAAGAACACTCCTTATTTCTTTCATTAAACATTGGTAAGGATTTTGTAAGGATATGGGGAGAAGTAATGCAACATTAACAGAAGAACGAACGATTAGCTTTGCTTTTAGTGAAAAAAGACATTGAATACAGCAAAGATAAGATTTTTACAAAGGAATACATGAAAAGTGTGGATGGAATAAAAAAAGCGTGGTTGGAATCCAAAGTTCTGATTCACAATCATGTCTCTCTGTTTTACTTTCTTATTCGTAACAAGCTTGAGACCAACGGAAACCAAGCAGAATTAGAAACTTCAGAAAATTTTAATACAGTAATTTGAGCAATAGTAATGCTTCGTTAACGTCTAGTGAAAAATATTAAATAAGCCAAGCACAGGCATCTCCTATAAATCTTGATCACGCTCTTTAGTGCATTTATGACTCTTACACAAGACATCCTATTATTTCAACCGCATGACGGCGTAGATTCAGCAATAACTATGCCTTCTTACCTCATACCAATTGGCAGGAATATACTATATCCTGGTCAGATATTTCTTTTAGGTTACCTATCCAGGATAATGTGATCAAATAATCAAAGGATACCAAGACTATATCGTAAACCAGCAGAAAGAAAATATGGAAGTGGCTGTTAATAAATTAGAGATTTGAAATAATTCTTGTGACATCACGGTTGCCGAGAGCATTCACTGTAGCAAATTCAATGAACACAGCAAGACCAATGGAAAACCCACGATTTCAAGTAGATTCTCGGGACGGCGGGTTTTCCATAGGAATAATGGGAGATAGCGAAATATGAGTTTGGTGGAAAATGAGCCACATTAGGGCAAAGAAACGGATTATGGGATTAGCGGAATTACAATAAATGTAGAAGAACTCACATTACGTAGATTATAGAAGTCGAGAAGTATCCAAAGGAAATGAATATTGTAGAGGAAGAAATAAGTAAATGACCAATCAAATTCGTAACTTTCAGAGCTTAGAAGATTATACGATGAATTATATATAATTATGTATACGGTTTCCACCATGGTTGGTTCCATTATGAGTTGGTTCCATGTTGCACCCATATTTTCAATAATAATAATAATACGGAAAAGATCTGGTATATGGAGGAAACAAAACAGTAATGTAAAAAAACTGAAAGGACAGAGATAGAAGAAGACGGTGGAAGTCTCTTTTATTCAACTCATAGATGTAAAAATCGGAAAGAGACGGAAAAAGGGAAAGAGATGGAGTAGAAAGATGAATAATGAGAAAGTAGGAAGAGGAGTAGGAGAGAAGAAGATGGGAATGATCAACAAAAGACGGAGAATAAGGTAGGTGGAAGGAATAAAGGCAGCGGTGCATCTTAGGCGTGAGATTCCATTTGTTTGGAACTTCCTCTTCAGAGAGAAGAGAGAGAAATGTCGAAGGACAACCCCTCATAACCTGTTGACATTTTACTGCTACAAGTGTGCGTGTGTGTCGATGCTTTCATGGAGAGGAAAGGAGAAGAGCCGAAAGCGAGATGAGGAAAATCTCGGGGAAGTAAACAAGGTTTCGAGGAAAGAGATACGGAAAGGAAGAATTATAGCAAAAAGAGGGAAAAAGAGGAGGAAGATGATTAAGATTGAGATCTGTCGCTATGAAAGAGATCCTTAATTCATCCGAAAAATTGGAAGGAATTTACCGTTGGTTTAAACGTAGCATCTATATCATTTTTATTCAGCATCATCACTCCGTACCTACTTCTATACCCTAATATTATGAAGAATTTACAACATATACATGAAACTATACAATGTCCACATAAACTCCATTCACTCTTTACGTAAAAGAAGGAATTACGAATCGTATAAGCATACTCTTTAAGCTTTGCATTTTAATTTAATTGTAACTAACCCAAGGATTGTACAAAACGTTACATTAAAAATATTAGTTGATATATATTTTTGATATTGGTTAATGATTTTACAATATCAACATTTTTATCAGGTCTAAACGGACTGGTGTAATAACTTATGCTGGTTATGATAATTTACTCAGAAGCTAAGATGATTTCCTCCTTACGTTCAGTAGTGCTCTGCATAACGGTGAAATCAACGAATGCACCGAGATAAATGTTCTAAGAAACATTGTATCACTTCAAGTTTTTTATCTCTGAAAAGAACTGCTTGCTATAGTGCTAGAGCGCGTCCTATGCGAAGTATACAAAGACATTTTGGAACATTGAGAATTTACGCCATATTCACGCTTCTCGGATCTCAAAGATCGTTGATTCTTATCTATCTCCTAGCTTTGTTCCTCTAATTTCCATTTATATCATTTAAATTCATTTCTGTGTCTTGGTGTACCCTTCTATTATCTGTTTAATGGAGTCTTATTCCAAGACATCAAAGGCACAATTTCCTGCCTCACGGTCGCCTAACAATTCATCTGGTTTCCGTTTATCTGCACCAAAAATGAGGTTATTCCGAGGCATCCCCTCCATAGTGTTACGCCAATTTTCTAAGACATTTTTAATATATCCCACTTAACCAATACGACCTTGAAGATAGTAAAGTTGTAGAAGTCAATCATCATAACAAATAAGATAAAAAATAAATAATTTCTTCTACTGCAAGATTACTCACCCAAACCAGTCGTTTGAATAGAATTCTCCTTTAGAATAACGGAACGGATTTGCCATTATGGGCACTAGAAGCTGAGTGTCCGCTTAAAACGTCGCTCCCGCTGAAGAAATAATATTTCCCTTTTAACTGTTGTGAAATGCCTCTTTACCTTCCGAAACATAATTACATAAATTACTTGTCTATTATTTATGATGATTTTCTTAATTTTGACTGCTGCAATCACTATACTATTTAATCAGCTTGACATTCGATAAATTTGGTTTCTAAGGAAAGTATTCAAGTAAAATATATTACCATTTCAACCTGTATCAACGGAACCTATCTCACTAAAAGTACCAACTACTGATAAAAAGGATATCTCTCACATCATGTCCAAAGAATTGCGATTCACTTGCATGAACCTTCTATTTCACCTCCTTTTTCTGCTTAGGAGTGACTGAAGGACGTGAATAGATTCGCTAAAGTGAAAAGAGACGTATTTATTGTTTGAAAAGGATAGATTGAAGCAGAGTGGTGCTGGAGATGCTGGAAGAGGATTAGCGACGTATTGTGAGTTAAAGAGCGATAGGAATGGAAGTGGGTGGAGTAATACTGGCAGAATTCTTCGAAATAGTGGATGGAAAAGGCTTCCTGAGGAGGAAAGAGGTGTTGAAAACGAGGAATGTTGGCGAGGCGAGCTTCAATGCCTTGTTTGGATCACAATGACATCCCAAGTACACGAAGCGACTCTTTCTTGCACGAAAGGAGAAGAGGGTGTATAAGAGAGAGAAGTCTGCACTGGGCTAGCGCCATAAAAGAAATCTCTATCCTTTTAACGCTGCTCTTGTATAACCGTACTTGAAATCTTCGATTTACATTCGATTCAAAGTTATCAAGGAACTCTCAAGTAAGGTTAGGACATTTTCAAACAGTTTGAAATTCTTTTAAGATGTGCAACAGTTAAGTATTGGTTTTCAGCGAAAAATAAATTATTTAATAAGTTTTAAAACTGAAATTTAGTTTTAATTTTGTAACCTTAACATATTTGTCATTCGTTACGCAGAATCAGATCCAGTGTATTAAATGAATAACCGAATATCTAATTATCTTTAAAGACAAAGAATGGCAAAAGATCTTCATAAACAGTTGTTAAGAAACATAAAGCAGACACTTCCCCTTTTAGAAAGAGAAGATTAAGAAAATACAAAAACCAAGTAAAAGTACATCATCATTAAGTGATGATGATGCCAAACATTGAAACCCGGGAAGTGCTGTTACTTGCTTTGTGTTTTGTATAAATAAATGTTTTTAGTTAGCTATCAGTTTCATTTTATTCCTCATGTTGTGGAGAGTAAAATTTAGGAGCGAAAAGATATAGATTTCCATTTTCAATGTTTATTCTCTGCCTTTTCCCTGCATTCTAAGAGTGATACCAGGCATCGATACTCGATTCTTGCTGATAGTCAATTGTGTGGTTTTGTATATATAAATCTTTTTAGTTATCTATGTGCTTCGTCATGAAATATCACCACGCTCCACACAGCAAAGTCCACGCAGCCAATATTAATATAAATCCAGTAAAATGTAAGGTATGATTATTATAATTGGAATATTTTATAATACCGTTGAAAGTGTCTGGATTTAGCGCACCTGAAGAAATCAATTGCCTAATAGTTTAATCGACAAGACGTTTACTTCGTTCGAATTTACAATAAATGCATACTGAAGTACTACTCTGACATTCAGAAGTCTTCTTTCCATGTATGTGTTAACAAAAGCGCATGACGATGTTTTACAAATATTCAGCTGTACGCCAGAGTACATCTACATTAGTACCCTGCAAGCCGCCTTTCGGCGTGTGGCAGGGGGGAGTAGATGAGTAATATATGCAAGGATAAGAGCCTCAGCGGCAAACTATCTAGAGACAGAAATGCTTAGCGGTGAACTTGAAAGGACAAAAGGAATTGGTAAAAGAATGTCGCCTGAAGTGTGTAATTCCGTGGATATGAAACATGAAGGTTGTGAAAGGAAGGTGTCAAAAGAACAGTAGTCTTTGAAACATAGGTGTGGATAAGAATAGAAACACCTGGATGCATGAAAAGGCGGAGCAGAATATTAAGGAGGGAAACGGTTGTGATTGAAGAATCAGATGATGCTAAGATGATTCTTCGAAAGATCCTAGAAAGAAATCGGCCCACTAAAGGAAGATATAGGAGGATAGAAACTGGGTAAAGACAAAGAAAATATTTTGACTGAAATTAAAAAGGTGTCAACAATCGGCCCTGGAAAGGGTAGCCAACGGCAGTAGAGGTTGGAGCGAGTGCATTTCTGCATCCTAGAGGAAGATCAATTTCTTTGACGTGTTCCTCTCAAAAAGAAATCTAAAGAAGAAGTTTAATCCTTGTGCTACTAAGATTGTCTTCACAGATTGGAAACATCAACTTGAGTCGCGCGCTATAATTCGTCCGATCCTAAAAGGAATAACAAGACTATTATAGAAGAATATGCCGAACACGACTCAGAAAGGTTTGCGTGATGACAACCAATGCAGTACATTTCGTTCCCTCTCGGCGGAAAAAGATCCGAATAACCAGAACATTTCAAGCGTGGGCTCATAAATGCATGCGGTGTTGATAAAAGAAAACAACGGTTTCAGGGGATTTTAAATATTTTTTTTCGTTGTCTTTCCCCCTTCTCTTTCCTCGTTGTTCACTCTTCTGTCTCCTCCCTCCCACAAACCTCTCCACGAGACAAACCTCTTTTATTCCACTCCTTGCCGTATCAGACTTCCACCCTCATCTTCTCCCTTCTTTCTTTTCCTTCTTTCTCTTGCTTCACTCACTCCCTTTCCTCGCGCCTCTTTCCCCACCTTCGACTCCTCAGATTTCAAAGCCCTCTTGCAAAGCCCTGCAGTACTTCCCGTCGTGAAAAAATAATTAACAATTCTGCCATTCCCACATTTTAATCCCTCCGCGGCAGCAAATAGTGTAATCCCCCTTCCCTTTCTACCTCTCCCTTCTTCCCCTCTTTCCCTTCTCTTTCTCTCCTCCTTTTTTCTCCATTTCCCCGAATTTTACGCAATGATTTTTAAACTAAAGCTAGGTTACCTTCGGAATCCGATTTTCATAAGTCTTTTATCTCTTCCTAGGTTCAGGTGCCTTATAAATGAATTGCGTTAGATCTTTTCTGTCTGATAAATAACCTCCCTTATAACACAATAATGTGTGTTTTCCTTACTCTCAAAAGAACTTGCTAGCTCTCTTTCTGCTACCTTTTTCACAAGCCTATTTACAGTATCTGTGACACCACATTTTTTCCCTCTCTTTACTTGCGCAATTCTCCCTTTCCTCTCCTTCCAACATCAACATTCCCCCCTTTTGTTTTTCATCAGTCAAACTCACTTTTCTCGGATTTTGGCTTCATCATTAAATTAACAGCCTCTAAATGTGCTAAGATGATCCTTAAAATGTCATAGGAATCGCTAAGGAAAGACATTTTCATCTTGGGTTGAACTAATTCGGTGTATATAAAGATTATTTGCTTATGGAAAAAGTAGATGGTAGAAGTCAACCCTCGGGTATAGGCTGATCATATAAATCAGGTAATTGGGTGACGGACCTAATTGATTATCTTTCATGGGAACGCTGCAAAGCAATAACAGACTGTAAAGTTCATTGCAGGGTAAATGTAACCCCTGCCTTATGCTCTTATGCTACAAGCATTGTATAAACCAATGTACACGAATAATATTCCATAGCACTCCCCATTCTATCATTGGACTTTTATTTATAATCTCTCACAGTTGAATCCTTTTACATCATTCATCTCAGATGCAGAAGCTGAAATTTCCCCCCAAGCGTCGATGTCATGAAAAGAACAAGTGCCGCGTGAGGATTATACGTAACCATACTTCTGAGCTATTCCATTGTTTCCAAATTAACGGAGGTTGTTTTTAATGTCGTTTATTTTTGGAAGAGCGATCGCTTCACATGGACGGGGAAGTAATCGGGTCACGGCGTTTGGATCGAAGGAGCTGAAGAAATGCGGAAAGGGAGGATATGTTAAAATGAGGAAGCGGAGAAAAGTATTCCCCATCAGCAACGGGTGTTATTTCAGAATGGTTTACCCACTCCGTGAGTTTACATATTCACGGTGAAGGGGAGTTGGGCTGGTCGATACTTATCGCAGTCCATAGCTTTCGACGGGCAGGGAACACAGTATAAAGGAGTCGAAGGATGGCGTTTTTGGGTTAAAAGAAGGGTACGGAGGTGAGGAGAGAGATTACGATATCCATCCGACGTTAACGAGGCAAAAATGCAGGTGAATCGTATGCCTACCATTTTGCTACGTTCACTCTCCAATGGCGGAAAAAAGTAAGACTCAAGTAGGCCAAGGAGATTCTCTGGAGTTCCCTTCCAACAACAATTCACAGACTAAGTTATTCCCCCTCATCCGAGATTTCAAGCTTGCTTCCGCTTAGATGTAAAAGCTTTCGTTGTTAGGTTAACTAATGACCATTACACAAACAGAGTAAAACGATAAAATGTCTCAATTGTTATATGAAAAGGAGGCATTCATGCTTCTTCATTGACAGCCATTGTTTATCCTCTTCTATCGATTTTCCACTTTCATCGTTCAACTCGTCACAATCCTATTGACGCAAGTTTGGCACCTCGTTGATAATTATTACTTACGGTGCTCTTTTTCATTCTTTTGAGCTGCTATATTTCACGAGAGAACCGCGACGCTTTGTAGATCCTATAACTGACTTGTTTATTTCAAAATTCCAAAATACAATACATGATATAATAAATAAATCTATGAAGATGAACGTATAAATTTGATGGTATATGTACATAATCCGATATATTGCTCGGAAACGATCGACGTAAGTGTCTCCTGATAGCCAAGTCGGCAACGCGTTCAACTTCAGTGAAGGCTGTCCCGGGTTCGATTCCCGGTGGGGGCTTACGTGCGAAATGACCTAAGCTGTCGAAGCACTTTTAACAATATTACTACTACTACTACGATCGACCTATAACAAATGAAATGTCTGCGAGAGTATCAGATGAAACTCTCTGTATATCTACTCTTACTATTGTAAAAATTAATTTTTATATATAAGTAGTAGAGTTGAACCTTCGTAACACGCCAAAGTCGACACATTTCAAGTAAGCAGTTAGTTTCTACTTAATAAACAAATTACGATATTTTTGTTTCAGTACGTTTCTCAAGGTACATTTTAAAATTAAACTTGTAAAATTTACTTATTAAAATTTATAAAATTATACTACATTAATTTTCACTGAGGTAAACTAAACTTTAGCATAATTTCTATCGATTCTTAATCCTTATATTATTAAGCTTTATAAGAATTTAAGTAAACTGTACCCACTGAAATAAAGAAAAAAGTTCATAGGTATACCGGTGGAAACAGAAACTTACTGTTCTACTTGGTTCTATTAAAGAGCTACCAATTCCGATTGACTTTCCTCATCTTCGGAGAAACTCAATTGTGAGAAAGGGAAATGAGCCATGTGTTACCTCCAATTCGCTCAGCGGATTCAATGGGTATCAAACGAGCACAGCTCTTCAGTTCAGTTTCCATTCCATTACCTGATAATAATCGTCTCAAACTTTCCATTTTTCTTTTCTACTCGTAATTTCGCTTCTTCTCTGTCTTTCTTACTACGCTAAAACTCGCGAAGTTAATCAATGCCAAGGCTTTGAAATTCCGAAAATTGATTCTCTTCATTCAACTCTTCAGACTTTCCAATGAACATTCCCCAGTATATTGGTTCTCCTTCTTATTTACGTTAAGATTGAGGTTAAAAGCACTCAACTTTCTATGTCTATGTATCTTCGTGTTCATATATTCAATTATTATTTAAAGGAAAAGTAGATCTGGCAAATTTAACGCTATGTTGCATAAACACTTTGTATAATTTTCTACCATTCGCTCATTTTCTATGGGTGGAAAGCCCGTTCAAATACTATAATAAGAGACATTTTACTCGTTAGAAAATTTTGAAATTTGTTGTCTAGCATAATGCAATTACAAACTCTAGCTCCCGCAAGCCCACGCGATACACAATTGTGTACTATTTAATTTTAAGTCCAATTAAAATATGTTTGTAGAAGAAGTTATATCTTCCTTTAATCTTTTTTGGTGATAAGTAGTACTCAAGAACAGGCAATAAGTACAGTACAGGGTGTTAAGTATCATTTTAATTTATCTTCCAGTTCTAAAATATTTTATTCTCGTGGTATTTGTTACTATATCATCATTTACAAAATATATTCAAGTTTCATATAAAGTTATTCAAAAACGGAGAGTAAATTTTGTGCAAACACACATGACAAATCTTAAATAAGAAATCCACTTCATGTCCCTACTTTCAGTAGCAGTCTTTCTCAAGCCTATTCTCATATGCTCATAGTAAAAGAATTCAAAAGATTTCGTCAAACCAAATGCTCGTTTTAGAAACAACTAAGCAGTATTCTTATGATTCATTTCATTCAATACTCCTTGATGCTTCGCTTTGGTGAAACTGAGGTCATCAAGTCGAAGCAAAGTCTTTCTTCCATCTCGGTGGTGTTGTAGCGATCTAAAAATTCTGTGAGAAACGCATCTAAAATGGTGGTAATGAAATCCGTCTGCGGAAATGCATCACTGTTTAAGATTAAGAAACGGAAGTTATTTTAATTGGCCCACCATTTGCTCTTGGTGAAATCTGCTAATCCATATTACGGCCACACATCATTCCAATATCTCCCGATTCTAAAGCTCATTCGATTTCCTATCCGATTCGATTTCGAATCTCATCACGCAAACCCCAGATTCCTTCATCTACCAAAATTCCGCTACTGTCTCAGCTTTATCCATCTTTCATCCATTGCTTTCCTCTCTTCCATTCCAACTTTGTCCCTTCCAATTTCCTTGCTCTAACTTCCCGTTCTTTTCCTTCGTTCACCGTCATTAACCCCCCCCCCCTCATCACTCCTCCTCTTCCACTCATTTTGGTCACTCTCAGATTAATATACTTTCATTCTCGGTTCCTCTCCTCGCCTCATCTGCAGCACAATCACCTCCTTACTTTCCAATATCCACCTTTCCGCTGTCCGCTTCACTCGTATCGACTCGCCTCCTTCATTATCCCCCCTTTTCTTTAATACAACGATCCTACTCCATCGGAGTCCCTCCTCAACCGATATTTCCCTCATCATCCCGACTCATCGAACGATTTCCCAATCCGTAACCATAGAGTCTGTTCTCGGAAATCCCGTTATGAAATTCGCGATGTATTATCCCGTAACCCACTTAGGTGTACGTATAAGATTTATGCATCTCAGATTTAGTTTGTTCTAGAGCAAGGGGACTCATCTCTAACTTATGCCCTTCCCGATCTCGGCACTCTATTTCCCAATGCATACACGTACATTAGCGATCGAGAGAGTTTGAGAGCGTTTCAGACTAAGTAATCACACCTATAGCTTCCATATTATTTGCATACCAGTACTTATGAATTATAATGTTGGTTACATTTTGTTCCATTTATAAAAAGATCGAAGGAACAGATAATATAATTTAAAAATTGTTTTCATAATAATTTGCCGTAAATATCTCAGTTGTCCAAAAGTCTAATAGCAGGCTCCATGTTCTCACATTTCAATCAAAATGTTTCAAAGCACAGATTTCTGAGTTTGCTGCTGTAAACAAATATGGAAGTTGATTAATTTTGAGACCTTTTCTCTAGCGCTCATTTAACCTATTTATTAACAAATTAATATCACTTTTAGTTTATTATTTTAGAGTTACTTGAACAACGGCACTGCCGTAGATTGAGAAAATTGAGTTTACTTTAAATGAAGGAAAAATCGCAGCATGCTGTGATGGACCATAGGACCCAAAATCTTTTAAAGTGCATTTTCCCACTCATTCTTTCTCCACGGATTCCCAACTATACACACTTAAAACGAGATGGCTATTTTCGACTGGAATCCTGGAAATTCTATCGCTGCTATAGCATATTAATAAATAGTGAGGGAATAAATATCTGATACAAAGTAATACGAAGTAGATATGAGGTCCCTCGTAAAGTCTTTCCATTGGATACTGCATTTTAACTAAACTTGGGGTCATATGATAAGTTATCGTAGTTCACTATATTCTGGTTCTTTAATTTAATTTTCATCTCATACAATACTTTCCAGACGATTGGAGGACGGAAAACTAAAACTTGGCTACATTAATAGTTTTCGATATTATTATGTAAAATATGTATCGCAAAAAATCTGTAACGAATCTGCCAAACATCTTTTCGTTTTGAATAATGGCTTGCCTTACTTTACTGTTTATAGAATAGTGCAGGCTGAAAATAACAGACTCATTTTGGCTTCTATGAAATATAACAAACGTTATAGATGGTGCACTCCCTTAAAGTTTACCATAATTAATAGATAATGACCATGACAGCTGGAGGATGTTTCCTGGACCCCAGGATAGCCAAGTTCGCGTTCGACTTCGTCGGACCCGGGTTCGATTCCCATTGGGAGCCTATGTGTGAAATGACCTAAGCTGTCGAAGCACTTTTATCAATACTACTACTACAAGTGCGATTTTTCCTGTACGTATCATTTCCGATTTCTATCTCAACATAAAAGTCGAGCCGTTTCTATTGGAGCATTAACTGTGTTACGAAATATCTTTTAATCAAACTGATCGACCGTTATTATAATTAATATACGGAAATATGAATCGAGTGTTTAGAACGGCAACATATAGTAGATTTTTTCATCTCTATATTAATGAATAACTGAAACATAAAATTCAATACTCATTAAAAGAGAAAATGATCATTTATTTTTCATTCAAAGTTTTTCATGAAAGGACTTGGGACGTAGACAATTTAAGTTCCGATTAATCGTGCAGAAAAGGACGATGACGCGAAATAGAATAATTGGACGAGAGGAAATTGGATTTTGATGCGATTTTATAATTGGTTGCCAAAACCATCCTCCGAATGATACCACCTGCCGTTTCAAGGTGGAAGACGGGAACTAATGAAAAGATAAAGGTAATAGAATCCTGTGAAAAGGTTCTACTGTGGATAACTAATTTGAGATGTAAAACTAACGGAGGACCGACATTGGCTTTCTTGTATTGAGTTGAATGTTGCTGAAAAAAGAAGAGGGACGAGAAACAATGGAGTGAAAATTCTAATAAGGTTCTTATAAACAGATATGGGATTCAGGAGAATTATGAAACATCTAAAATAAATATTTAATATACTATACTACTGCAGATTTAAAAAGTTTTATATCTGCAGTAGAGTAAAAGTGCCAACTGATCCTTATGCTTGATCAGGTATTATACTGATGGAGCTGGTGGATTTCCCATATAGGTGCTACCTATAAGCTGCCATTTTAATTTATTTCTTCGGAATAGTTTCACCAATAAAAAAATACTTTAGAATCTTCTTCAAGAAGAAATAAATATTCTGATTGGCTTAGAATGATTCACAAATGGGAAACCGGGAGAAAGGTAAAGAAGGGCATCATGAATTGTTACCTACCGTTCTATACCTTGAAATAAATTGCAACATCAGACGATATTTTTGTTTAAAAGCATAAAATTCATAAAAATATACAAATAATCATGTGATGAAAATAACGGAGGAAATATAATTTTATAGAAAATAAGAGCGAAAATGCAAAGGACTAAAAGATAACGTGACATTTATGATAAGATATTTTATACTGTGGAAGATAATTTTAAGTTTGAGAGTGTAAAATGTCTTCAATTTTTCATCAAAAAAGTTCCAAGGGAAGATGCCCTTTTGTGTGGTTGTAATTATACTGATATCAGGTTATAATTATGCCAAAGCATTTCAGACATTTTTCACTGAATGCTCTGCTATTTATTTGTATTTACGTTATTATTATTCTTCTGTAAAATATGAAAATTATATATTGATTATGAATCCAAATTAAGCCATGTAAAAGCTCAGTCTAGAATTCAATTCTTGGTAATCCCAGTATAACTCTTTATTCGAGTTGTAAAGAAATGGAATCATTAATTCCTTCTTTCGATATAGACATGCAAGACGAATAAATAATTTATGCATGTAGGTATGGAAATCCTTAAGGTACTGTTAATGGAAATGAGGCAGGGTTTGTATGGCCACCTATAAAATACTGTGGAAATACGCTGTGCAGGGAGTAAGATTACGCTAGTGAACGGGCTGAAAGACGAGTTCAAGGATAGAATAGTTTCGTAGAAAGGAAAATGTTTTCCTGGTTACTTAACTTGTTTACCAGCATGGGAAAATTCGAGCAGATATGAAGGGTCTGGTAACTGAGAAGATACATCTACATGACTTTAATGCGGTGTTGATGAATGGCCATGCAAGTTGTTAAATATGTGACGCAGGTTTTTTAAGATAAGGTTACAAATTGGCCGAAAAGACTATTTTAGGAACAAACAACAGCTTTTCTCACCGGTTTTGAATTTATTTGAGAATTTGTGAAAGTGTGAGTATTTTAGGAATTTTTTTCCTGCAGTGTAAGTATAATATTAATTCGATGAAATTAAAAAGAAATGAAAGGCATAGATGGAAGGTCAGGTAACTAATAAATTAAAGGTTTGAAGTGGCACGAGGAAGCGGAAGCGAACGTTGACTTAACTTTGCCAGGTAAATTCTCCTGGCAAGTTCTTGAATCCAGGGCTCCAAGAGGAAACCATAAATATATTCAAGAAACATCAGCCTTCAGAAAACAAACGTTGAAATTTTGTAATATCGCGCGGATAAATTCATGCGTATCCGGCACGATACTGGTAACAGCAATAAAGAACACTGCGATATTTAGGTCTTGCCGAGAAATACATAAAATAAAAGAAGCAAGAGGCGATTTAGCGCTGTTTATTCATAAATCTCATCCAAAGGGAGGAAGCTGTTAATTTGATTAGTATTTTCAATACACCGCCAAGTATCTCCTTGCCATTCTCATTGCTTCCAATTTTAATCTAATAATTCCTGCATTTTTCATGAGAGATGTGCTCGTTTAAACGAAAGCAAGCCAAGCTTAAACGAAAGAAACAGAGGAGAGGGAGGGAAATAAAGAGCCATTAAAAAAGATGAGGAAACAAAGGTCTCTCGAATAAAATCTTCGAATGGTTTGAGTCATTCGCATCCAAAACGGATATCGGGAAACGCCATTCGCACGAGGCGT
The DNA here is from genome assembly GCA_000376725.2 of Ladona fulva. Classification (NCBI taxonomy): domain Eukaryota; kingdom Metazoa; phylum Arthropoda; class Insecta; order Odonata; family Libellulidae; genus Ladona; species Ladona fulva. Next base: position 178,289 of record KZ308505.1, read on the forward strand.
ATATCGTGCAGAGAAGAATCAGCGTAGCGAGCAGCGACTCATTGTGAGGTGAATGCAAGTGGAGAGGGGGTTCAGGGATGAGGAAAGACGGGGTGAATGGAGAGGAAAAGGGAAAGATGGGATATTGAAGGGAAATTAAGAGGAAAAGAGAGAGAAAGCGAGATCGCTGGGTAGGAGAGAACACATAAATGATGGAAAATAAAAAGTAATTTGGAAAATATCCCTAGAGAATCCTCCTGCTTATCTAAAATGAATGCTTACTATCTCTTCATATTTTAACTATTTATATCAAATTATTCGTGTGGTGCTGTATGAAATAGAGGATAAATGAAATGAAATTTGGAGTTGAGGTGATGAAAAAGAACGGTAATAGACTTAATGACATGTATGGCAGGGGAGGCATATCAGTAATAAGAGTTCGCTCCATCACGAATCAAGTATTAAATTTTTTTTACGTCTAAACAATGAGAAGTTGGTGATATTGATAGCAAAAGTAGCGATGCAAATACGTTTTAGGGCATATAAATGCATAGAAAGCTAAGTAGAGAGACAAAATCCAAGAGCATGGTAGATGTAGTCATAGGGGATGTAAATAACCATGTGGGTAGTGAAATATGGAGCAGGCCATAGGGTTATGGGTTTTTCTTTTAGAAAGTTAGAACTTAAATGTATACATATATTTCTATATACTGAAATCTTACTTTAAAATATAACATGTATTTTTTAACATCCATAAGATCTCTTACACTCAATTAAAAACAATTTATTGCACAATAATCTATCATAATTCCTAATCTGTGTGAGAATCATTACATCTTCTTAATAGTCAAATTTCTGATTCCTCGAGTTTTCATTTCTTAAAATTTCCTTTCCTTATATCAGTAGTCGATGAATATTCTTCCATTTGTTCAGGAGTTAATTTTTATTTACGTTGATTCTTTTTCTAGTTTTCTTAGCTATGTTTACATTACGTTATTTTTTAACTTAACAATCAAACACTTCAACATCCCGTATGGTTTAGGTATCATCTAATAAGTCGGAACTTAGCTGTTCGACTTTTCGTAAACATCTTAAGTTCACCTCATTTAACAGCAAATACGTTCGATATGTGCTAAGCATTGTGTAAAACTTTGCCTCATTCAGTTCTTAACTATAGAAATTCAGTTTACGTAAACTACGCCCTTTTCCCCTCATATCAAAGGTTGAATTTTATCGACTATTATCCCTTTCTATTCTTATGCTTTTTATTAAAATCACGTTCCACGCCTAACGAGGTTACAAAACTTCCAAATGTCATCAGCTCTTAGAGTTGCTGATAGACGTGCCGAAGTCATATCCCTGTTTTCAACTGTGAATTCCGACTGATATTCAATATCCTTATCATCTATTCCATCCTCTACTTTTTTGCCCTCCTTTATATTTTCCCTTTATCTTCAACTCCTTGTGCTATCGTAAAAAAATTCAAGTTTTACTTCCTCTTCCACGTCTGTTAATGCGTATGACATGTTCTATAGGCCGGCATTATTGGGGCGAGATTAACTTCAATATAAAATACTTTTATGCGGGAATCGAAACCGATTCCGAAGTTGGAGTAGAGCGATGTAATAAATCGAGGGAAAATGAAATGAATCGAGGGAAACTAATCTACTACGGACAAAAGCTTTGAATTGTTTCGATTTTATGAGGGGACTGCTTTGAAATCGTGGGGGATTTGCTCTGCAGCGCATGCTTTTCTCCCTTTTCCGATTTGAGCCGCCGCTTGCTTCTCCTCCGATTTACTCCCAAACTTTTATATTATCGCCATTCCATTGTTCACTCCACTTCCTCTAATACCAGTAACTCCTCAACTGTACGCACACCAGTCGCCTATATTCCCTTCTTTCCTTTTCCCTTCGAATTTTAAGCCCATCAAGAAATATCCAGAAAAATATCTCTTTTGAATTTTTACCACAAGAATATATATATGGCCCTAATATATGTATGTATAGTATATGTATTGGCCCTAAGCCGTTTTTGAAATTATTTCCTAGCATTTTTTAACGAAGATATTGAAATTTATCACTTCGAGTTTATGTTCAAATTGTTTGATTTTTAATTGGAAATATAGTCCGATTTTCAGCATTGGATACATTATCGGAGACTGTTGACTGGAAGTCACCGGTAGAAAGAGCAATTCTGACATGATCAGTCGAGTTAATTTTTCCATTTAAGTAATAGGATATACAAAATTTTTATTTTCCTCCCCCTTTCCGAATGATTTCGCATTTTTCGTCGATGAATGTAAGCCGTTGTAAGTAGATGTGCTTGCGGATAACTAATTTGTCCTATATTTAATTTTCAGGGCAACATTTTTGTGTATCTCCACATTCAGTAGCTTATTGTAACTGTAAGAGGTATTGATGTATTCATTTACTCACATTTGGTTTAATTTTACTCAACACATACATATCTCGGTGTATTTTCAAGCTCGATTTAAATAAAGGTGAGACATCAAATCCTCAATATATTCAGAGGCATGTACAGCGTACATTAAACTACTTAAATATCTTAAACATTTCACAATGAACAGTATCTCAAAAACAAATCGTGAAAGTGCTGTCAAAAGTTTGTATCTCTTTGAAAATATGGAGAAAATGTAGTGGTGTTTTGTAGTGTAAATGACACTACAAAGGCAGTAGGGTAAGTCCGGGAGAGCCCCACTTAACATGTAAATCACCGTAGCGTGAATAGGATTTAAGTAGAAAAGGTGACGTTTGTTTAATAACACAAATACGTATTTTCCGTGAAAACACTTAATTGCAGGAAAAAACACTTAAAAAATCAAATGTACTTTTTTGGCCATCTCTCCCAGACTGTCCAGGAAAGATGACCCGGAGGGTCGAGAGAGGTACTCCAGTGGAAAAACTATAATTAAACAAAATGTATGTCGCAAATTAATAATCTTAGGTACATATATATTTATAGCCTCTTAAAGAACTCATTTACTTATTACGACAAGTAAACGCCTGGAGAACTAATTTCCGTTTTTCCTCTCTCCTGCAAATACGCAGAAATAATTTTCCGTACACTTGAAGCATGCACTTCCTTCATCTATTCTACCGCTATCTCTCACTAGTTTTTTCATTTTTACGCTATTTACTCTTTTGCTAACCGTCTTCGTATCCACAGCGTCCTACTTGATTTCATTGACTTAGGCATATTCTTTTTTCTCATCTTCTTTCTTTTAAGATAAAAAACCATTTTATTCCTTGCAAACGCCTTATAAGGTAATTTAGAAGAGAATTGTAAGACATGACTAACTGATTCCAAGTTTACCTCGTCTCATTCACTAACAGAGGGCTTTCTTTTAAAAATGACAACAAAGACAGAGCATCAACGCAGTAACAAAATGGATACATTTTTTTCATCGCTATTAGCGAACAATTACAACCATTGCTATCATAATTTATTGAAATTTATTGCATATTAGCCACTGCTATTAATATTTAGTCACTTCACTCGGAATTCCTTTTGAAATTTGGTGGGGCATTTCCACCTTACTCCTACCGAGGTAAAACGAGGCATGCCCCACCCCAGGGTTCAGGTTGTTGTCTAAAAATCCAATATGATAAGAAAAAAAAGTAGTCCTTCTATATTAATCCCTAAAAATTTGATTTCAACTAAAATAACACTAAGGAACATACTTGAGCTGATGTACCGAGATATTTTCTAACGTTCTGCATGGCATCGATGGGTAAAAAGAAATCAATCTTACCTCTTTTCAATTACATCATTAATAATTCTCAAGATAGTTGCCTCAAGCTATCATCATGTGTAATCATCAACACGACTGACGTGGCAAGGGTATTTGCATCGAAATATAGCGATTAACGCCGGAAATATAACAACTGGGGCGTATCTCCCGCGTTTAACCTATATTATTCTAGCATTAGAACAGAATATTATTTGAGTCGAAACATCAGAGGAAAACGAGGCAGTAAGCGTTGCGAAAGCGATTGAAAGTTGTCTTCTCAATAGCAGTCTTTTTCAATGATAATCCACTCAAGTAAATGAGAATCTACCAAGTAAGTCATATACTCGTAGCTTTCCTTACCTCTAGTTCATCGATGAAAAAGATCGAGCCGAGAGCAAGTATCCGTTGAATTGATATCCAACTGTTAACGAATAACTCAACCGACTTCTACTCTGCAAGAGAACGGGAATAAGAGGAAAACTATTTGAATTTCCAAGATGCCAGAGCCTTTGGTGATGAGGAAGTCAGATTCTGCTGCCGATAAAATACATTTCACTTTCGCTAGAAGGAAAATGTGATATAATTTCCAGGAAATTGAATTCTCCAATTTTACGCCACCAAATCATTAAAAGCCTATGTCATCCGAGAGATTCCGGTTAAGATCAGTTAGCGTGTATTAATTTTTTGACGCAACATCTGGGATATCAGGAATCTTTGGGTGAAAACAGTTTGTAGTGACAAAAGAAAATAACGTCTTCAATATGGATGATTTTCTTTGGTAATCAACCTTTCGTTTCCATTAAAAGGTCTGTCAACATTGCGGTAGAGTGAAAATGAAACTATCTGAAGGATTGATTATTGGAAAACGGGCGGATTCTTAGCAGGAACTCTACGACGACTCATCATACAATTTTGATAAGGTTGTAGAACTTTCGTAAGATGAATCATTTGAGTTCCTGCCCCAAGAAGAAAATTTTAGCTTGCATGTTTTATTCAAATAATGTTTATCATTAAAAATATCTAAATATTATTGTGAAAAGAAATGATATTATACATACAGTAAATAATCTCTTAAGAAACACTTTATTGTCTGAATAACATTCGAACCAAATGTTTTTATTGACAAGCATGAGTTATATCTAAAGAAAGGATTGAAACACATACGAAAAATCATTTTATGTATTTTTATCACATCTAAAATTACTATAATAAGATGTTATCTTTTATTGGAAAATGCTTGCGGAAGACGAAAGAACGGTGTTTAACTTTGCACGTATATTTTGCCGTGCGGGTGAAAACTTAAGGATAAATGTTAAGGGAAAAGTATTGACGTAACTGGGACTCGATCTTATATCTCTGACTTTCCGAGAAGGTATTCTAATCAATAAACTTGTTTGTTGGTTTGAATGCTTATCTGGAAAGTGGGAGATCTGGGTTCGGGTACGACCATGTCAATATTTTTCACTTGTGTTTCTCCTAAAGTTTTGTCAACTTAAAAGTAATTTAACCAAAAGCTATGCAAGCTTTGGGGTAACCCCGATAGCTAAGTTAGTCGTCCTTGGGGAATGCGGACTCGGGTTCAAATTCCAGTGGGGATCCGTATGTGCGAAATGTCCTCGAAGGACCTTTAAAATTAATATGTACCACTATACTGCTAGACTTTTTCCATACTTTTAACTAATTCGGTCATCTTTTCGTTATCAATATTCTTTAAATTTCCTTGTGATTTAAACGCCATTTTTAGTGAACTATTGGACAAATGGCTAATAAAGAAGCAGATATCAGATTTTAGCAGACATCAGTGTCTCAAAATAGAATGAAGATATAATCCATTGCAGCTAATTAACAGAGCTATTCCATCACTGTTTAACTTTTTCCTTACGTGTACCATACTAACATTTCAAGAAAAGATTTTTCCCGCGGAAACATATTTATTGCTAATATTTTGTTTAAAAACCATAAATTCATCTTGATACAATGCCTTTACTGTTTAAAGAGGAAGTTTTAGAAGAGGGGTATATTTTTTAAACACCGCGAAAGTTAAATTCAACCAAAGAAGCTGCTATCTGATGCTGTTGTCATCCTTGAAGGAAAGAGGTGGTTTCCTTCTCTGGAACTAAAAATTTGTTTTTAGAATCTAGGAAAAGAGATTGAATATCATAATATCGTATTCATATATGGGTAAATTTTGCATTAGTCTTTCGCAATTAAACACTTAATGAATGCTTAATACTTGTTATTTATCTCACTCTGGAGAAATAGCTAAAAATTACGCAATAGTTGTGTTTGATTCAATTAAACATCACCATTTGTGTCGTTTTGTCATCTCAAACATTGGTCGAAAAATTGTCAGCGATTGTGAATCTATTGATGAAATGTCCTCCGATTCCGCTGTACTACGTAATTGGAACTCGAAATCCATTCTCGTGTCCCCCCTCCTTGTTGTTTTGTTCCTGAAACAGGATGTCTGCTAATTTCCCAGAACTTCGGTGCTCATTCACTCACTCCATCTGCTTCCTCCGAATTCGACAATTCATACATCCGGGATTTTCGCTCTGTCCACGATTAGATGAGTGGAGATGTCTCGTCATTTTTTTACTCCTGCGAAGTAATTATGCTTTCTCCGAAAGAGATTCATTTAAAAAAAGACGGCGTGTATTCTGTCGGAAAACGATTCTGTCCGATGAGATAACTCGTGTGCGAATGCGTTAGGGAAATTGTGATTGTTAACCGGCATTTTTCTCGTTCTACTCGGCGAGGGGAATATCCATCCGCGAGCTATCTGTCCGTCATTTCCTCCGTTAGTCCTTCAACCTCTTCCTCTAATCCCCTTTCCTCTTTCATACGTAGACAGATTTATCGGAAACCAAAGGAAATGCAGGCGCGAGTTGACAAAATCAGAACTCTCCAAAGAGGATCAGAAGAATCAATCATTGAGTCAGCTTTCGGTGATGAATAGGATGAAGGTGGATTAAACGACGAAAAAATAGAATGGCCTCAAAAGAGATGGGGATGTAGGAAGAGAGGATGTTCTAGAGGAGAGAGAAAAGAGCAGGCTATAGGGTAATAGCTAAAAAACGTCCCTATATACCACCTGAGTCAAGATACGTAGCTACTATTTACGTACGCTTCCATTGAGACTTTCGATTAAGAAAACTAGTTTAGCAGATCCTTTTGTAGGTATTCTGTGAAACTAGATCGCCGTGAAAATATAATATTTAAAATAACCAAGGATGTGCCAATATCAAAATTTGAATTCTTTAAACAATCTTACATCTGTCTGGGGCCAAAAATATATAGTCTCCTCCCAGAAAAATGTTATCAATGTATGTTCAGAATCTGTTTTCCTAAGAAAGGTAAAAGAGTGGTTATTCTTAAACAAGAATATAAAAGAAATTTTGTAAACACTCGCTAATAATCCAGATGTTCCTTATGGGATACTTATCCCCCTTTTTTCTCTTCCTTCTTTTATTTTCATTTGTTCTATTTTGTTAAGATAAATAAATGTAAAATGCTGTAATAAAAATTCTTCCAGAGAATTTTCAGAAATATTTTTCAAAATCATTCACTTCAAAGTAAATATTGATGAGTATAAACAGTGGTTCACGAAATCTCCTTTTGCTTTCAAAGAAAACTCATTCCAGTCACCACAAATGTACATCTAAAATATAACTTCTATTGCAGATGGCCATCACTGCCATTCCGAAATACATTGCCTTGAGTTAACTGTTTTTAATTGAATGAGGTGAGGAAGAGAAGAGTTACGGACGAACGTAATCATGAGGTTCAGATGAAACAAATACAACGGGTAGAGTGCGAAGAAAAAAGGAGAATGAAGAATAAACGAGTATTAGTGGAAAAATGGTATTGTGAACAGGACAGAGTAGGTTGGACGGAAAGAATAAGGCCAAATTAAGGGTGGTTTTCTATCAAATATAATAATGATAACAACACGACTTTATTTCAGGGTGAGATTGAGACTAGTTAGCCTCTTCCTACATCTAAGTCTACTAAAATATAAATAAAGTAGAAAAAAAAATGTATCTGAGGAATAACAGCCGCCAAAATATATGCAGCTCTACCTCAGGAACAGATAAAGGAAAAAATGAAAAAATACTAAAATTGTCAACATTAGAGATAAAGGTAAGAAAAGCATTAGATTTAGCATACATAAAAATAAATGAATATAAGGACATTTAAAAACTAGCCTACCCTCAGTCGACAAGAACAATATCAGGAGCGAGATTAACATAACAGAAGAAAAGAAAGCTTGAAAGATGGATATATGAAAAATGTACGAGCATTTTCATTGTAATGAAATTTTCTTCCAGAATAACATGCCCTGAAGTTGAGAATGAGTTTGCGAAAAGAGGAAAGTCTTGGGATATTCTTTCCAGAAAGATAAAATATTTTCGCGTAATTAGTGGAGTCTGTTATGAAATCAAGATGGTTGGGTTGAGAAATAGATCATTGTTTTCTTTCCATATCTATTTCCTCCTGGTATTAAGATTAACAGCAACTTTCACCTAAATGGTGATCATGAGGCTAAATTCTGTAGCCAGAGAAAGCTTCTAACTAGAAGGTGAGTTAGCTAATAGTAAAAGTGAAAAGTGAAAGTTACAATGAAGGGTATTTATAATTCAAAGCGATAGCTGATGGTAATATAGAATTTATTTTAGAGTGTTATAATTATATGAAAATGGTAATAATTTATGACTATTATAAAAATAATTCTTTTTCTACAGAGTGAACGATAAGTTTCACTCACACTCACTTATGATTTTAATTAGATTTCAATTGTTTTCGACCACTATCCTCTGTCTAACGAAAGTGAAGCTTTGGTAGGTAGGTTGGAATGAAGATTTGAAGATAGTTGTAAAAATTATTATTATAAGGAGAATAATGCTCCTTTTTTGTGTTTCTTGTGCACAAGGTTTTGTTTAAATAGTCATAAGCATTCTGATACAGCATAATAGTAATATTAGCACATAATTTACATAAACAGGACATGTTTGTCAACAGAATATCTATTCGCTTGAAAAAGGGCGCCTATTTAAACTCCATTTTGAGGCGTTAAATATGAATCTGAATACTAACTACAATCTTCGTAAAACTTGGGATGACTTTGATTCAGACATTTAGTGTTAACAATATTTTTCAAAAAAGTGCTTCATCAGTTGATGTAATTTAGAACGAATGGACTTCCCCCTGGAATCGAACCGAGGACCAAAGGCAAAAGCGTTACTCACTTTGATATCGAATGGGAGGTCCTGATAATTTCATTGCTAATGTACCCGTAGTTTAAGAGTATCTCAAAGAGCAATTCTTAAAAGTTCTGATTTCGTTCACAAAACTACTACTATTACTACTTATAAAGCTTTAAAATCTATAAAATTGATGGATAGAATATTTTAATCCTGAATGTTGTTCGAAAAAGTTAGGACTAACAAGTGATTTTATTAAAGGTTCTGAAAGTACAATTTAAAATTCAAGTAAAGGATTTGTTCCTCAGAAGATATAGATTTCAATTTCCAATCTAATTTTCAAAGACAAAACATTTGGTATTATATAAATTTCAATATTTTCAAATTTTGTCGGATATATACTTGGAGTAAAACATTAATTCTATTCATTATTTTACATCAATTCAAAAATGTGTATTTTGGTAATTCAGTTTCTAATTTTAAATAATTTGATTTCAAACATAATGAAAAGCACTGCGATTGACACGATAGAGTTTCCGATTAATTATTTACCGGTTGAGAAAATCGTTGTTCCAACCATTCGAGAGTAAAATTGGACCGAAATGCGATCGGTTAACATTTTCCATCGACCTACTTAAATCAGTGACATTATTTACGCTCTCGTGATTGTGCTGCTGACCGGAGCTTCTCATGAAAGATACAATACCCATTCCATATTGTAGAAAGGATAGGGAGTGAACAGAGTTTAAATAGTCAAATTAGGGGTTTCAATGAAGTACACTAACGAATAAGCTGTGTTGAAGTAAAACTGAGTATAAATAAAAGCTCGTTTTAACTAAAGTCTAGATTATCTTCCATTAGATAAGCAGAACTCTCAATTGCATAAATAAATCAGTGTAAACGGAACGATTGTTAATTACTATTCACTGATACTTCCATTGATTATTTAACATACCCTCTATGTTATTTTGCCATCCGTCGCAGGAAAAAAATATTCCATATAGGTTTGTATTACAGCCTTTTTAAAGCTCATGCTAATTGCAAATACTCTCGCTAGCTAGCCTAAAAGTATCTTAAATTCGATAAGATTCATAAACTAAAAATTGTTTTATTTTAGCTTCCCTCTATAATCTGAAAGATTATTGGGAGTACATAAGAGAAAATGAATTGGAATGAAATCTATTCGTTTTGAATGTTTTGAGGGAAAGGCTGACTTTGGTTTTACAGTTGGCACAAAAGATCGAACCGAAATACGAGGTCATTAATGACATCATCCAGCGATATCCCCTGCTAAGCAGGTTACCATGAGTTAGGTATTGCCGTCGTGTTGCGGCTTATGGCTCCAATAGTGTTCTGAGACTTGGCAGCTTTTACTCACGGATTGCCGATTAATTTATCCAGTCTCTCAGTTGGCCATATTGATTTATGAGTCGAAAGTTTTCACGCGTGCCATCAGTTGTAGAAAACACATAAATCAGTGTCAATTAATAAAATGGAATACCGTAGCTTCATTATATCTGCTATATTTTGTGCAAGAAGCACATATCAATCAAGACGTAAATGGATATTGCATAACTTAGTTAATTCTCCATGCCTTGTCGGAATATAATGGCTCACATTTATGGTAAGGTAAAGAATTAAAGGAGATGATAATATATTCAACGGGATTTCATTCACGGGATTCAAAGTCGCCAAAAATCCAAATACTCTCAATTTTCGCGATCAATTTCGCGAGGACGTGTAATAAAGATTTCCAAAAATATTTCACAGAATAATGTATTGTGCAGATATAAAGCCCCATGCATCTTAAACGATAGTTTTAAGGAGTTACACTGCAATCCACGAAACATGATTCCTTCATCTTTCACTTCCACCTTCGATTTCTGTTTTGCAAAATATTTCTTATATTCAGAGGATACCCATTGCGATCGAAGAATTATTTCTCACTGACATCCTAATCATACTAATGTAGGCATTATAGCAACAAGAAGGGCATTCACATTTTAAAAATTATTCGAAAACGATAGAGTGTATTGTAAGGTGTCAAAAACATGTTCCTGAGTCGCAAGAATCAATTTTGGATGTGCCTGCTAATAATACGTCGAGCTAACAGAAATTAACAGTTTTATTTATTAGAACAATTTCTTTAGGCTGGCAGGATATCTACTGCTTTGACGATATTTTTCTCGTTACTTAGAAGTTTGGAATAAAAACCTACAAACAAGGAGCATTGCAAATGATTCGCAGCTTGTTTTAAATCAAATCTTAATTGCGATTAATCTAAGTATTTTAAACAGAAGACAATTTCTAAATTAAAGTTATCAACCGAGTTATTACCTGATTCGGAAAGAAACTCGTATTGGCACAACGGTTTGAACATAGATTTTTATGAATTTCTTTGCATGCTCATCATCCCAATATCTGTCTGTCATTCATCGTCCAATATCCCTTTTCCCCCAAATCCTTCCTTCCCTCACTCATTTTCTGCTGTACCTAACGCGTGCCCATAACCTCCATATAAAACTCACTCCTATTCGGTTCCTGCCCATCCCTCGAAATCCCAAGCGACCACTTCACCCGAGAGAACGTCATTACATCCTCCCTCTTCCTCGCATTATCCCTTCAAACCTTCAGTAGACCTGAAAAACTACTGCCCTCATCTCACTCTCGATTCCTTTCCTAATCCAATGGGGATTTATCCACGTACTTGTTTTTGGACGATAAAATTTTTTGGGCCCTATCAATTTCGACCTTATCTCCAATATTTGCTCCTCTGGGTATTTGAATGATTTTGGGAATTGCTGCTTCTCTCATAGTTTAAATATTTTCTGAAGATATTACGCTTAAGCTTAGTTCATTCACTTGTGATGGAGGTCGGAACCGATATCTACCTCCCTCTATTTTTTCTATAGCACGATGGTCGATAATTGGCGGAATCGAATTTATAAATAGAAGAAATCTATCAAATCTCAGGAAAACGGGTAAGGGTGACTTTGCGCAAGATAGTGCGCACCCAGGAAAAATCCCAAGGAAGAATAGACTTGAAAAAAGTTTGACGGGACCGGGAACCGAACCTATTTCTTCCGACATAGCTCAACGGACAGAGTACCTGACCGGCAACTGGGAAACCCGGATTCGATTCCCGGTCCCGTCAGACTTTTTTCAAGTCTATTCTTCCTTGGGATCTATCAAATCTCCTTAATTTTCAAGGAATACCAAACTGCATAAATTCAATGCTTATAAAGATTTTAAAGCCAGGAAACTATATTATGTAAAATTTGTGTAAGGATATAGAAGTAGGCGATGCTTTGGGGTATATATCTGGGCTTGTTGAAGTATTATTTCCTTTTTCCTCTGGGAACAAATTCTCTGGAAATGTATATTTTCTATTTTCCTTTCTCTATTAAAACGTAATTGCCACTTGATTCAGAAAGGTTCCCTTTTTTATTATTCTTCCCACGGTCACGTATTTCCCACTCCCCGTAGGTTGTATCGTAAATTTTCAAGGTGTCCGACGCCGTACATGATCGTTCCGGCGTTTATTGCTCGAACATGTCCCGAGGAATGTTAGTTGAGCTAATGCGTCGCGCAAATGTGTTGTTCTCTCAGAACGGCAGAAGGAGCTAATTTTAGTACTCCCGCTACGAAGTACACACGGAAGGTTATTTCTCCATCTCGTTCTCTGACGACAATTTCTAATTAGACTTTAATCTACCCATATTAGTTAAACACATGATTTTCATGACCGAATGACAAAGTAGTGCGAGACGCAAACATTTCAAAACAAGGATAAATGTGCTGATAGATAATTGATAAAAATTGAAAATTTATGAAAGCAGATTTTTCTGAAGGCGATATAAGGCAACAATTTACTAATGTGTAGTATATATAGTTATGGGTTATTACTAATATATCTTAGATAATAAGAGCAGTTACAATACGCTTATACCGTAAAAAATTACTGTGGATAATATAAATTGAAATTCAATTTTATATCACCAATGGAGAAGTAAAATATTGGCCATTAGCTTTTTTTAATAAACAGAGGATAACCTAGTATTTTGTGTTTCGAAAATTCTCTTGACAGAATGCAGACTTTTATAGTTATTGGTATCCCAATTGCCTTCCCACATGTTGAAATAAAGAACAAGCAACTGGAGTAGATGCTAAATCAATGGACTTGTATTGAATTTTCTACGTTTTACGGAAGACCTTCAGGATAATTAAAATTAAAATTGAAGATTGAGTGCTTGCTACAGAGAAACCTGAAGCAAATACAGCTTTAAATTCGATGAGCGCGGACTTCGCGCTAACTCATTCAACAGTTTACCTCTAACGACATTCCAGACCAGGGAGGGGAACCATTATTCATAGGAAGGCCACATTACCAATTGCATAAAATAAGCCACATGTGAAATCATCCGGCTACTCTCAAGTAACGCGTGGCCTACATTAAAATAGTTTAAAATCGAAATTGCATTAAAAAAATGAATTCAATCGAGGAGTAGACTGAAAGATAATATTTTAACTATTTAAATAGCCGCAGGATCCCCACCTATGTTGTAGACTGTTTTAACTTGACCTATGCTTCACTTAAGATAGGTTAGTGCGCACAGAGAGTTCAAACTAAACAAAGTTAGATGACGCCTTGAGGAACGGAAATATGTTAACCCAATAAACATAACTTCCTTCAGAAATCGTCCTAAGTTATGCAAGGAATATTTCACAGCATCGCCGCATCTAATCTCAATTTGCATTTCAGGAAAAAATAATTGCTTTTTCGTGATATGCAGACCGCAGCAGATGGAGTACTCCTTCTAAAGGCTTTCTCAAGAAAAGACACCTTTTGGGATTGTTTTATCTGCCTCACCTAAGTAATTATCCCTCTAACGTAATTTATTTCCGAGCTCTCAAAGTAGGAGATAATGGATTCCAATTAGGTCAGCCCACTTCTCACAAAGCCATCCTTGAGGGCCTCTTTTCGTAATAAAAAAACTATCAACATCCATAATTTAATTACGGCCTTGACGTCGGTGGAATACGGAGAGAGAGGTAGACAAAGAAAGAGAGCGCGTGCGAGTCCCTTCGTTGCCATTTTTTCCCCACAATTACGCCACTTTAAGTCTCTCTTCCCTTCTCTCTCTTCCCTCCGCATCTCTTTCGAATCTCTTCAATCCCTCTCTCCCTACGTGAACGTCTGGCGAAGGAAAAAGTTTCCTTCGCTAAAAAGGATAAGGTAATTACATTGGTCTCTTTCCTCTTCTCCGCATTATTTTTTTCCTCTCCGGGTGAAGATTAAAATGCGTTAAAATTCCGAAGCGTTACTTTTTCAGCGCGCGTCTCCCATAAGTTGCGCGAATTTCGAGACGCCAGAGGTGGGAATCTGATTGGAAACTCTTTTGTCATTCCAGACGATGAGCGATGGATAATTTGATTGAAGCGCTTCGTTAATCGCTCCAAAGGAAAGGAGATATTCTCAGAGAAGGAGGATTAAAAAACAATGTCTTGGAGAGATTCGTATTGTTCTCCCTTCATCCTCCTTGAGCTTCCTTCAACGGGTCCTAGTAAACGGATAGTTTTGCTGTTGAAAGGAGATCAAACGTGGAACCATGAGGAGTTAACTGTTACCATGAGGTGTAACTGCGACAGAAGTTGATAATGTTCAGCATTGTTTGTACCTATTATATCGTAAGAGTAAAAACTACATCCAAACATCGAAACGACTTAAAATATAATAGTTCTTATAGTCATGCACTTGCTCTTTCCTCGAAGTATAACGAGCCATTATATGAAGGTAGTAAAAGTGTCTCGTGGTCACAAAGACGCTCATTGATGCTTCCTTATTTTGGAGCAACTGAGTTAATAGTCAGTAAATAAGCTATGCACATTTTTAAGGTTTGAGATTGATATTTTCCAGCGACAGAAGAGGTACTATTTTTATTTTGTTCTAACGTTACAGTAACATTTTGAATAAGAATATCACGAAATTTCTAAACAAGGATTTATCTTGATAGGAACATTTGGGACCTGACGATATGTATATTCAACATTATAAAGTTCCACGATAAAGTGCATTATAATTCCATTTCTACACTTCAGCTTGGTTTGAAAGCATGCAAGTATGCTGAAAAAATATGTATAAATACTATGTATTTGCTGGAGTAAAATTCTGAAAAATATTTCAGCTGAAAATTAGTGAAAGTTAGTACGCCAATAAGGTTACCTTCGGCTTCTAATGGCTTAAAAGGCACTCTGAAGTTTTGGAGATTGGTTACATTGGAAACTCACGTTGGAAAGTGAAGGGGAGAGAGGCAGAGAAATCAGGGATGGGATTTGGATGAAAGGATCTTAGGCGAACAGGAATGGGGGAGGAAGGGATAAAGGAGAAGTTAGGTACGTACGAGGTGGATTTGGTGATGAAAATACCTCAAGGTGGATTGAACCCCGAGACTGCTTGGATTTCCCTCTTTCCCTTTTTCGAATCCAAACACGACCTCGTGTTCCGCTGCTAACCTCTCCGGAAGCTTTGGAAGTCGTCTGAGCTGGTGATTGGTAATTTCCTCATGTTCCTCACCTTATCCTCTCGGTTCTCCCTCCATCGCCCTTTCATCACTTTTGCTTTAAATTTGTCTTAAACGTACTTATTAACTCATTCTAGAAAGGAATTTCTGCCACACGCTTTATGATTCAAATTTCAAGTCATTACCCAAACCATTTTCTACGTACACGGAGTAAAATCCTATTGCATTCCGAGTAAATTGGCTCAATCCTGCAATCTTAACACTCCATCGGAGGAGGAAATGATTTGGTTATGATGTTTTCGTTCTGAGCAGGCACCTACGCTTAATTTTTCAAATGATAAAACAAAATGTAGTAGATACAGTTTCCCATCTTAAATACCATAATATCATAATCTGACTTAACAACTATCAGACAGTTTGAAGAACAAGTTTGTTTCCAACTAGATTTTTATTTAAATTTTAAACCTATTAGGCAGCTATTTTTTTACGTCTTCACCTCGGGTTAATAAAATACAATATTTTTAATCAATTGAGTTAATAATATTTTTCCAGAATTTAGCCAGATATTTTTTTCATTGAAATCACAAAAAAAACAAAAACAAAAGGAAAATATTTTCCTAATTTTATGTCTCTACAAACACGATTTTGAAATGGAATGAGAAAGTACATTTTCCTAGGTAACTAGGTAACAAGGTACAACCAAGGAAACTATGACTGCCTTGTTTGGAATTTAAAACAGCTTTAAAATTGCCTCATATTAGTATCATAAAAGATAACGTCGTATTGGGTGAGATAGCGTTAACTCGGTGGTAGGAATACACGAAATGAAACATTTCGCATCGATGAGAAATAGGCCAATACAAAAAATGTGAAGCAGTTCCCATACACACACATATATGCCTTGCCTTTTGCTGAGCGATAAAATTCAACCCCGTTATTCAAAGGAATTGTTGATCTGTAAGCTTCCTCCACGTTCCGCTACTTCAAAACGCTATATGGATTCAGTTTTATCGGAAAACGATAGAGACTAAAATTTCTTGCATCAGATTTTATCTGGGATTATGGCTGGATTCAGCCATCGCCTTAAAAATGCATAGCATAAAATTTTTATTCTAGAGCATTCAATCAGTATGAGAAGATCTTTCTCATCTTTCAATTCTTTCAAATGTTGTCGTCGCGAAAGAGGGAAAAATTTTTAATCCACAATTAATATCCTCAGAGTGACCAAATCGAGCGATTGGTGGATCGTTTCATATCACAGAAGCCTCTAAAAACCTTCGAATCCGTCGAATTATTTCAAAAAGAATTCACTTTGTGTGAACAAATAAAAAAAGAGGAAGGGACTCTTATTCTCGTTTCCTTTTTCATTCGGAAAAAAACACTTTCTCTTGAGGGACGCAGGTTTTATTTCTAATCCATTTCCCCTCACTTAACTCGCTCAGAAAATTGCCGCATTCTCTCCAGCTATCACCCATTCCTCTAGATTCCTATACACATCTCATTTCTTTCCTGCCACGGCCAAATATATAAGATACTGACAATATTTGTAGAAAATAGATCATAGTCACCCACATTTTTGGGAGATAGCAAGTTAGGGCTAATACTTGAACCGATCAATATGAAAATAAGGTACTATGGCTGATACTACGCTTCAATCGCCTTTTGTTATCCTCAGTTTTATGTGTCGCCTACCACATAGGCGGCCACCTACGCCAATAAGGTAATGCTTCATAAATACACAAAGTCGATTAAATTTTAAGGCGAATGACAGAGCTGATATGTGATGGAAATGGTTTGACCAAAAGGGAAATTTATATCTAATAATTCGATAAAACGCCAAAGGGAAATTACATGCGGAGTTATTCTACAATAATCCTAGAGTTTTCTATCAATTCTTTCTTAGAATATTTTTAAAGCATAAAACATATTAAAATTATTTATAATAAAAATCCCACATAATAGCTAAGAAGGATTTGTAAATACTATATGCTGCAAAGGAAAGGAAATACTTTCATGATATTTCTTCAGAATTCCCATTTCGAAATTAATCTATTTGAGATTAACCCTTCTTATAAAATTCCAGCTAAAGGCAAAAACCGAACCATAACATTTTCAAAAAAATTCTAATTGATCGATAGAATTTACAATTATCTTATACTAGACTAGAAAATATTTCTTGTTATAGAATAACTGGGTTATTTTCATCCATACTTTATTTCTTACAACAAATAGAATTTTCTTATTGTTTTGCTTTTCCTTCCGATTTGGGCTCAGTTTAACAAGCAAATATTCTTCACAAAACTTAACATAACTTTTAATATGTTTGATACTTGAAATGCGATTTCAGTATTCGAATCCACATTTAAAACCTCTCTCGCTTCTTAATCGCCGAAATATAATAACGATGAATATTTAAGTTAATTTAAATGTATTACCAAACGATGTCGTTCATATATTCTATATATTTTACCTATTATGTAAACATCTCCTCTTTAAAATACTTGCATGCAGCAAAGAGATACTTGAAATTTGTGATTTGGTAAATTTATCTTTAATCAATTTTTTTAAATTCGGGGCTTGAAAAGAGTCGGACAGAAGGAGCGATGACTCTTACATCAACATTAGTTCCATACATATAAATATATATTGAACTTATCTATCGATCCACACAATAAACTGTGGTATTGCGTACTGCTATCCAAGCTATCAGCAGCAGCAGAAAGTATAGGTTATCTCTCTAAGTTTACAAATCTGTTTGGACCTAGATAACGTATAGGTAAACTCAGCCCATCCTCACGCTAGAAAAAACCTATGAACCGGTCTTCATCAAACCGGGGCGAATCCAAATATTTTTATTAATTACCCAGTCGAATGGGATTTCCAAACCTCGAGGCACTCGAGTAAGATCGCCGATTCAAAACCTAGGGATGGCTCTCTGACACAAAAAAGTACATCAATTTAATATGCGAGCGAGGCATGTCAAAAAGCGCGACCCTTGAGCTGCTCCCCTGCTTTTGCCCGGCGATGTTTAATCAAGATTGTCGTCGCATCTCCACCCTCGACCCCTTCTTGTTTCTCTTCTAGAACTTTGCTCCGACCTTCCTTACTCTCTGACCTCCCTTACTCTTTGACCTCACTCTCATCCGAAGCAAGACCCTCGATCCTATCGAATTCCCTCCCCAAGATCTCTTAAAACACCCAACCCCTCACTGTTCATATTCCTTCCTCTCTCTCGGGAAAAATACGTAACCTTCCAACCTCGTCGATGTCTCCAACCTTCTTCCTCAAAGATTTCCCTACCCCGAAACGAGACCTTCCACGCGCCTCCAAACACGATTATGGTTGGGCGGAAATTGAGGAGGAGGCACGGCGGGTGCTCTACTTCGCGGGGGAGAGTAAAAAGGAAAGGATGGGTTGAGGTAAGAGGGAATGGGTGAAACTATTGGCTTGACGCGCCCCACAAAAATGGTTTGGGTGATGAGGGTCCCACGCTGGCAAGCAAAAAAAAAACACGGTCCTTATTTTATGCGTCGCTCGCTTATAAGAGACAAATCGAATTCTCCAAAACTCCAACGTTTCCGGTAAAAGAATAAACAGCGGGACGAGGATCAGGGCGAGGTGAAGAGGTGGAGAGGGAACAAGAGTGTTCTATTCTGGGGCGGTTTGGAAAAGGTTGATGGGGGGTGAAGTATTCTCCCATCCAACCTCCATACCCTCTCCTTGCCTCACTTTTCTCTCCATTTTTCCCAGGCGCGCGTACGCCATCGAACTCCTTAGGAGTGCTTTGTTAGGGGCCCTTGAGAATTGGGAGAGGGAGCTATTTTGGATGGCGGAGGAATGAGTGGAGGGAAAAAGTCGGCAGGTAATTAATAAAACCGAACACATAGAAACCTGCGCGAGGGAGCGTATTTTCCTGGTTATCGAAGAATGGTGGATCGTATGAAGGTCAGAATATCTATTCATGCCATTCTGCTTGAATAATCCACCAATGACGCTTCAGCTAAAGCGAAATCGCGAATAGAAATATATTGGGGAGGTCCCTTCGTTCTTTCAAGCATATGTCAAATAACGAGATGTTAGCTATTCTTGCAGGCAGAAACATCAAAGAACATCGACAAAGCACAAACTCGGATGAGTGACATTTCGTTTCGTAAATAATTCAGCATTAAGCAAATGTATAAAATATGATATGATGATGCATTACCATTACCGTATTCTTAAAGTAATTAGATTTACTTCAGGAGTTTTAGACTTTAGTTTTAGGTTTTCAGACGAAATTTGACTCGATAATTAATGGAGATGTTTTATTTTTATAAAGCTTTACTAATAATGTATAGATAGATTATTTTGTAGATAATTTTTTTGATTTTTCGTTGCAATTTTTGTATGTCTCTGTAAATGAATGTGCCTTGTTGAGCTAAGGAATAGTGAGGAATAAAATTTTCCAACTAATGATTATAGAAAATACCCAACGAAGGAAACGTTTGGAAACAGTAAAAACCTATTGTTTAAAGGTGGCAAAATATATGTAATCATTACAAAACTAGTGAACTTCCCCGGCAAAAATGACAGGATTTAATTTAACTAAATTCCCCCTTAAATTTAGCTAAATTTCCAATAAAACTGAAAATACATCGGGCAACTGAAGTCATATCTTCCCATTTATAATTATGAAATTAACATTCCATAAGCTTTTATATTCTCATTTTCAACACAATAAAATACATATAACTTTGTTAACTTGGATAATAGAAAAAATGTTGCGTTTGTTTGCATTGTTGCCTTCGATATATTTTCGGTGGAAAAAATGCCTATTTTGTAAATAAAAATATATTTTTCGAAATTTTCTTTATGAACTAGAGTTTAAAATCATATAAAATATAGAAAGCTATATTATTTGTAATAAATTATTTTTGAAATTCAATTTCCAAAGTTTGAAAAAACTTTCCGAAACATGCAATGTCGGCTCTCTTTCCCCATGCCTTTCTTATGGCCTATCTTTCCCATACATTCGTATAGGAGTCGAGTTCAACATTCTCTTTGATCGTCAAGGGGATGGGCAGTTTATAACCACAAAATGCTGAAAACTTTTCGTCTTTCTTGTTCGAGTTCATGCAATTCCGAACCTAAATTTATATTCTGCGACCAAAATAAGAGATTTTGCTTAGTTTTCCTTCTTTTAATACTTGTCTCGATTTTGTAGGACGATTATTTCTAATTGTATTTTGCAAAAGAAAAATTGACTGCAATCGATTAAAATGAACATACGTGCATTTCTTACGGGAGGATTTTGAGTCACCTGGAGTCGAACCAAGGATACTTTTAGTCTAAAAGTTTGGGCATTTATTGTTTTTTTTAAGGTTTCTAATAAATTCTTAAATTTAATACGTCAATATAATCGGGAAGTGCGTGTAATTATTTAGTAAAAATTACTACAATGCATTTACTATGGGAGTTACTGACATCGGATGGATAAATATATACAGTTGATTATTATATAGGATAATCGCAAAGATTGCTTTAGTCCTCAACGAAATGTAGGAGGCCGTGAAAGACGAAAAAGAATTTGATTTAGTGATTATTTAACGAAGTTCACCCAAAGATACCTCATGCTTCACTCAACAATAAACTACATTATGGTCAAAGAGAAAATAAATTATGCGTAATGTATAATTTGCTCTTGCAGAAAGAGGAATTTAAAACAGACTTTTCAAGTCCATTGGGATTCCTTGGGATTTTTCCTGGGTGCGCACCATTTTGCGCAAACTCACCCTTTCCCGTTTTCCTGTGTATCATTATTTAAATCGAAAACTTCCTTCACCGATACGAAAAGATTGATCTTCAGGAGTTAAGTGCAATATAAATTACATTTAAGTTAAATTAAATTTGAGTTACATCAAAATGTATGATCTGTTGAAGTTTTGAAATTGAATAAGAGCCACTGGAACATGTTGAGTAGAGTGTTTTCATGCCTACATTATAATAATAATAATAATAAGAAGAAGAAGAAAAATTCCAAATACACCCCATTAGCACAGGAAATAAAGCAGCTCTGGAAACAAGAAACAGGCACAATAGTGCCAATAGTTGTGTCAGTTACCGGCATTTCAACCAAAAATGTTTACACACACCTAGAAAAACTAAATATTAATAAGAACATCCACTCAAATATCCAAAAGGCAGTCATACTAAAAACAACATCAATAGCAAGAAAGTTCCTCGGAATGCAATAGGAAGGTATTTGACTTGGTAAAGACCCGTCAAAGAAACGACATTAGTCCACAAAAGTGAGATAAATCAAAAATAATAATAAAACGTCTTTATTGTGGGGCGAGATTGAGACCAGGTGGTCTCTTCTTCCATCTAACCCTTTAATTAATAATGATATAGAGTAAAAAATAGAAGATATTTTTTAAAAGTCTATAAAGATATAGAAAGAGGTATTGAAAGAAAGCGATGTAATAAAAAAGGGGATATTATATGGGCTAAAAAAACCTAAGTCTTCTCTTAGGAAAAATATGGCCCAGCAGGAAAACACCCACAGAAAAGACGTCATCAAAAGAAGAAGAATTATAGAATTTAATACACTTTATTTACCAAAATTCGTACTTCTATATCTAAGGTAAGATTCGGTGGTTAAAAAAAGATTTTATTTACACTAACCATGATGATATCAAAATAGATTTAACTTCGCATGTAACATAAGCATTAAGAGGGATGTAAAACCAGCTCGAAAACAGTGAAGAGGAAATGAAATCGGATAAACCAGAATTGGAGTGGGAGAATAGCAGGAAGGTGGGGCAGAATGAAGCGATAAATACAATGGAAACGAGGCCAACAATTTTCGATCCGGGGAAATTAGATAGGATGGAGGCAAAGAACGCGTAACAGGGAAAGAGGGAATTAAAAGTTATTTGGGCTGAGGAGAGGAGAGAGAGTAATTGGAGGAAGAGGCGGTGATTGAGGCACGCCCCGAGCGATGAAGGGAGCCAGTCACCTCTCCGGAACTGGAGCAGATTGCAAAGGAAGACTTAACATTGGCTCAAACTTTTAATAAGTAAAACTCTGTGGAAACGAGATCCCGGTCTCTCCGATCCGAACAGAGGAAGGGAAAGGTAAGCGGAACGGAAAATTCCCCGAAAGAAATTTCGCTCAAATAATAAGGGGAAATGTGGGAATGTATTTGGAAGGAGGAATAAATTACGATGTCGTCGTTGCTTGAAGACGCTGTGTTTGGAAATAGGGTTCTAGGTGACTCAGGAGGGGAAAGCATGGTGTAAAGGTAGAAAGTATGAACAGCGGAAAAAACCTGCCGATACGAGGATATTACAATGCCTTCCTCCACTGGAAATACTCTGAGTAATGAGTACGTATTTAGAGATGAAGATAAGGACTTTGAGGTAAAAGGGTGTAAGAGGAAAGAACTTTCTAGTTTCTTGCTCTCCTCAAATGAAAATTTTAAACGGAGATCCTGGGAAAGTACACCTGTCTTCATTAATAAACGTTAAAGAAATACGCTTACAGTGCATCACTGTCAAGAAACTTGTTAAGTGATAAGCAGTAAATATAGTGAGTTCTTATCACGTAAAAATACATATTGTGTCGGCTCACCTCATATTTCTTATGCCATTTAATATTTTATAACTTTGTTTCCACGATTATGTCGCCTTTTACTTGTTCTAAAAAGAAGAATTGGGGAATAGCCTAATATTCTCCTCAATTGGAACGCTAGTTATTATACAGTGATACTCTTTTAATCAAGGTTATACTAGAACTCTTCCAATACCAATAAAAATTTCTGATTTGTTAGCAAACAGAGCCAAATAGCCTTAGAACAGGTGCTGTACGAGAAAAAAATAACTGAACCAAAATCATGGAGATCCTTGAATAACTCTTAGTGACTTATACTATAGGAACTTTTCATTGTTCCAACTAAAAAAAACCTTCAAATATAATATCTGGTATAATAAATAAATAAAATATCAAGTAAAATCATTTCTATAAGTCAATCACAATTTAATTCCGTTATCCAATATATGAATAATGGGCTATCTTATTTGAAATTAGATTTCAATCTTTGTAAACCGGATGGAAATGGTTCACGCACTAGCGCTGTCATAGGCAACGGAAAAAACCTAATCACTATATTCGCATTTTTCTCTCTTTTTGCTGGATAAAGATACAGCCATTAGAACATAGTATGTCTATCGACATCAAAGCAAGGAGAAATGAACTATAAATTTCGAATTATATTTTCCTTTATTTTATTCGGTTCATAACTATATATATATACATACATACACTCCTCGAAATAAAAATATAATTGCATTGGATACGGTTTGTCAAAATAAAAATTTCTAAAACCATAAATCCATATTCTTCATGTCAGATGTTCCTGTTAAAAAAGTCCAACATTCCCGCTGAAAAAGAAAGAAGAATACGTATGTGAACTCGAGATATCCAGAGATATCTCACCCGAGAGATAAATGTTTTCGATGCATGTATCGGCTACGATACTCAAACATATACCGAGGAGATGTGGTCTAAAATTCCGTGTCCAATAGAAGAGCTATTGAGCGATACACGTGATTGTGGAATAGAGAAAAAAAATACATGGGGTTGCCCGAAATGTGAGAAGAGAAAGAGATAAATGTGGGGGAGTTGCTTGATATTCAAATCGAGAGTCTGGAGTAAGATGGGGGCGCAAATGAGGGAGGGAGCTTTTTCATGCGAGATTTCGAATGGATGATGTGTGCACGTGTATGAATGGAAGAAAACATCGCTTGAATCCTGATTCTGCGGGGCAGACGGAAGATCCGATGGAGGATTCTCACCGGGGGAGGAAGGAAAGGAAAAGATCGGCGAGAAGAGAATAATATCCTCGTGATTCAATACAGCCTCCGAGAAATATCTGAGTAGTATTACTGCACTGGGAAGACGTCCGAATAATGGAGAAGGTAAAAAAGAAGCCAAGACGTGTGAGAGTGAATAAAAGCAAGGGACAAATGATTTTATTCAGAGGAAACTGAATATTGCCCTATCTTAAAGGATTCATCCCATCTTCACGGTGAAATTTGATGGAAGAAAGCTATGCTAGAGAAAATAAATAGATCGTCTGTGATTTAAATTTGCAAGTACATTTTTTACTTTTTGCAAGCTATTTGAGTGTAAATTTAATATAGTGAAGTGCCTAATACGTTTATAAAAATACAATTTATTAGCTGTTTACTGAAGATATAGAAAAAATTACGAGGGAAAGGTATTCAAATATTTGAGTAATTGTATTGTAGCAATTTTTGTAGAAATATTCACATCTTTGAGCTAATAAGTAATTTAAACAATTAGAGCAGCTGAAAATATGAAAGAAAATTAAAATTAGATAACACATAATGATAAGTTAAACTAAGCAAGATAACAGAGGAAAGGAAGAAATTTCATTGTGAGCAATCGTGACCTACAGTGCATACGACGTCACGTTACCTATAATCCATCTAATAAATGAATATAAAATTGCGAGGAAGGAGAATGAGAAAATGAATAGGGCAGATTTGAGTAATAATTCTAAAAATAAAAAAGAGGAAAAAGGAGAAATAACAGATGATCTATAAAAGAGGAAGCCCATAGATTTCCGAGTTACTGTGAAGAGAGATAGAGATGCACGGAAAAATTGTTCAGGAAGATAACATATCCATGGCTTTCTACTCTTTATTTTATGTAAACGCTAAATGAAAAGCTATGCGATTAAAAAAATGCGAAAAAGAATGATGGCAGTAACGTGAATCAGTAATTGTTTAGTGATTCATTTAGGTAAAAATTCAAGAGGATAGTAAAAATTTTTAATAGAGAGAGTAGAGCAACTGCAACGATGACGAGGAAGAAGAATTTCTTAGGTTAGTGCATAAAAGTTATCGACGAAATTTGGCCATGTGTCAACTCCTATTATACACAGTATATTAACGGTAATTGTTTTTACAATCGACGGCTACGAATTAAAAACAGAAACGACATAAATGCCTTTTTTCCGTTATCTTAGTATTCTCATCGCAATGTTTGTCTCTATTTTCATTTCATGGAAACCTGTCGTTTTCGCTTCATTCGAAGTTTAAATTTAGATCGACTTTTATCAAGTGTCGTAATTTTCTTAAATTTTAGGTAAACGAATATTTAAATATAAAGGTGGTATGAACCCTTATAAGACCTTGTTTCATTAGGAGCGGTTAAATCATTTGGCCTTTCTTGCATTATTGTTTATTTTTCCATAACTTTTGATGAAAGTTCTCTGTAGAAGCCAGTAGTTGATTTTATCTGCTAATTTAAAGAAAAAAAACTCATTAAGTCCCAAATTTTTACGTGATTAGTTCAAGAAAAGTTCGATAACTGTTTATAAGTTACAAATGGAAAACGATATGATAAATAAAGGATGAAAGGAATTAAAAAATTGGGAAGAATTGAAATGCAAGTAATGGAAGAGAATAAGAAATAAGAAGAAGGTTTAATGAACCAGTATGTTAGAAAGAATAGACGGAAAAGTAAAACGATGAAATTCGGTAAAAATGGAATTGATAGTTGAGTTTCAGATGTTTGTGGGATGGAAAAACCTACGTTAACATGAGCGAGGGAATGTCTGAACGATATCGATGCATACGAGGTAGGGAGAAAACGGTTAGATAGGCACAGAACAACTTCGACAAGAGGGGAGAGAAAAAAACCGCCCGAATAAAAGAGGAGAAAGTAAAATTGAAAGGAACGGGCGGGATAAAAACACGAAATTCCGGTCGAGCGCGCGATACGCTCTCGCTATTTACCAAAGTGAGGCTCGATGACATGAGAAGTCGTTCGGATACCTTTCCCCACCACATATTCTTCCCTTTGCCTCACTTCGCAATCGACCTCTCTCTCAGAAACAGCCGCGCATTTACGTTGATGACAAAAGGTGGCAGAGTCGGTGCGAGAGATTTTCGGTGTAAAGAAAAGCAGGTCTCCGGGAAAAGCGATCCATAGCGGCGCATTCTTTTTCGAAAACCGCTGGCGTAGTTGATTTGAGGGAGGTCGTGTTAGGGTCCAGGGGAGGACGCGTCGGAAATGTTTGCGTGTGATGGAAAAGGGAAACCCAAGTAGGAAAATGGAGAGAGATTGAGGAGTGATTTGAAAAAGGTGACCAAAAAGGGGAAGAGGTCGAAATTGACGAGAAAATGATACGTTTCTGCGGTCTTCAAACAAGGAGGGAAATTGGGACAGAGGGATGGGCTTCTGGAAGTCGAGATAAGGAGATGGAGGGTGGAACTATGTTTGCAGATGAGAGAGGGGATGGATCTTTCAGAATTGACCCCTGTTTAAACAAGGTAATCGCGGATGTGGGTTTCGGGCAATGAAATAAAATTTAAATTCGATGGTTTCTCTGAATTGGCGTTGAAATCAAAATCATCTCCTTTACTCACATTTGAAAGGAGATGAACCCTGATACCTCTCAAAACATTAAGTTTTCCTCAATTTCGTGTAGTGTCTTTCCAAGGTAGAATCCTAAATGATGTAAATGAAAATGTTTTGAAAATTATCTTTGGAAGGGATGAAATTTTAGAAGTACTCCTTTAGTCAGTGCAGCCAATTTCTGCGTTTCTAGGTATTTTTCTTAGAAACTCATCATATCGATACATTCCTCCACAATATTTATTTATGATTTGCATGCGGCATATTTTGCAATAGAAAGGTTTCCTTAAGAGTGATTCAGGATCGATTGTAGCTGTGGAGTTAATGAGTAATTGGTGGGTACATTCCTTGCCACTCTCCGTTGGAAAGCTTTCAAGGTGTAAGTGTATGAGCAGATTGAATGAAATGAAATATTTTAAGTAGTGCATGGAACTTTTCAGCAGAGTATGTACCTTTGTACCAATTTCCATTGCTGTTCATTTTCTCCTCTCAGTGAGATTATCATTCAAAATTTTTAAATAGTTGAACATTATACTCGGACTCCAAGAGCCCCGAGGGCTGATTATAGGCAAATTTTCTTAGCGACATAAAAACACAAACGGTATAATTTGGAAATATGAAGAAAATGAGGTTTAGTAATTTTTCATTCGTTTATAAAACCCATAAGGACATTATTTGGATTTAGCATATATATCTCTTTTCGAAATTTACTATCATCACATCTTTTACTACCATATGGCTTTCGTTCATTTAATATTTACACAAGTGCATTGAATTCCTACCTCAGGCTCATTTCAATGGGCAATAAGTCTGTAAAGCTTTTGAATCATTAATATTTTACATAGGGAGAAGTGAATAGAATATTTCTTTAAAGGTCACCGAGAAAGTTGATACCGAATTCTAAAAGAAATACACACATTTTTGTTTTATAGAAATAAGTGTTAATCTGACGTTGGTAAATGTAAAACTACATATTAAGTTTACAGGAAAATGTCAAAAGGGATTAAGTCTGTAAAGCTTTTGAATCATTAATATTTTACATAGGGAGAAGTGAATAGAATATTTCTTTAAAGGTCACCGAGAAAGTTGATACCGAATTCTAAAAGAAATACACACATTTTTGTTTTATAGAAATAAGTGTTAATCCGACGTTGGTAAATGTAAAACTACATATTAA
Organism: Ladona fulva; assembly: GCA_000376725.2. Taxonomy (NCBI): domain Eukaryota; kingdom Metazoa; phylum Arthropoda; class Insecta; order Odonata; family Libellulidae; genus Ladona; species Ladona fulva. The sequence goes on from KZ308505.1 coordinate 206,351, forward strand.
GTTTACAGGAAAATGTCAAAAGGGATTATTCCTGAAACAGCGAAACCATTCATGTCCTGCCCGATTTCAAATATTTAGGTATTAAACTAAACGAAAGTCTTAAATGGTATAGGAACGTTGAGGGCATAACTGCAAAGGCTTATCGAAATCTCCACGTAATGAGGAACCTAAAAAGGAGTGGGAAAGGTGTCAGGAAAAGAGATTACGAATTCCCAGTCTGGCCGACAGATGAGATTGTACGTAACGAGCGTTTGAGAAACGGGCCTTATTACGAAACTCGAAGGTATGCAAAGAAAGATGGCAAGATACGTAGTCAGCAATAACAAGGAAGCCCAAAGAGTGAGTAAAATAATGGCTCAGTTGGAGAGGGAATTGCTAGAGTAGAGGAGGATACTTAGATTAACCGGGATCTATAAAGCATGGAAGGACGAAGGGGGTTGAGATGTGCTAAATGCCAGGTTTAAATTTCTTTGTTATGTTAGATACGCCGTGGCGGTGATAAGTTAAAAATCAAGGAACGTGAGCAGAAAACAGTCATAACGAAATACTCATTCGTTAAGAAGGGTATTAAGTAATGTAACGCCCTTTACCTGGCAAATCACTCTTATCAATACCGAAAAATGTAAATATTTTCAAAAATTCGCTTTCATCAAGATCCATGGAGTTATTTTTAATGTGAACTCTCGGCTGTCCCCTCCACAATTGTAATCTATTTGTATTATTTCATAGTTCTTAGTCATTTACTGTAACATAGGTACATATTACTATATTACAATTAAGTGCATTGTACTTGTGTATGTGACTATGATGATATTCTAGAATGAAGGCGCACAATTTTAAAATGCATGAAAACTCTATATGATGAATATTGTAGTTATGCAAAATAATTTTGTTCCTGTCTAGTACTACCGAGAGAAATATAAAAACACCTTCAAACTATGAGATTGTTCAAAGTTGTTACATAATGAAATACCCGATGTGGATACAAATACGAATATCGTACCAGTAAAATTATTTCTTAATGATAATGAAATTGGACGACACTTATGTGATACGAACAGTTTTATTTAAATTATTTTGATCCTGCACCACTTTCTTGAATTTGAAGTAGCTATTGATGGTAGTTTACATCGTGCAGTTAATAAGAAAATACGAATTCACCTATGGCAAAGACCTTTGAAGAGCGATCGAAGGAATGGGATTTTCATCATGGTTCCTTGAGAATTCCTATTTAACAAGATTATAAGAAATTTTATAAAACTCTTCAAACGAAGTTTTCTTCCCAAGTAAGAAAGGAGGGAAGAAATAGATAGGAAGAAGTTCGGAATAGATGTCAGAGAAGCCGTGAAATCTGAGGATAGTAAGAGAGTGGAAATCAAGTGGTAGACAGAGTAATCCATCACACAATTGGAAAGCTGCTGTCACATAATGTAATTTGATATCGCCATTCAAATGATCGATCTCTCTTGCTGAGAAGAAAAATGAAGTAAACTCCAAGAATAGAGATTCATTTAGCGGAATTTATGCACCAAATCTAAACTCAGCGCGCTAACATTTCTTAGCTTGACCATTTGTAAAATTCAAATTTCATACCAAATCAGTGTTAACTTTTTATTTATCACGAATCAAACTCAACCTCAAGTAAAACAAACCCCAATCGCTCGATTTATTTTTGTTTAGATAATTTCCTGCAGTGATAAGAAGACACCATGTCAGAGTACTTGGCTATTGGAAACGATATTATGTACTTTATAAGCACAACAGCGGTAACTAGATGCCATGAAAAAGCTTTAAAAATTAATTGTAACTTTGCCTTGGCGATAGATGCTTACGACTTCGCGATAAATGGGAATTTCCTCCTTCCCAAATGAAAGAGATAACCCAGAAAATATTCTATATCCCATAACTTCGCTGGGTTATCGCTATTCATCCGCCCTTCTACAAAAGCTATGTCTACGATCATGGCTAGAACCTCGTCAACATTGCTGGACGATCGCAGATTAGAAGACATCCTTAATGCCTTCACGTGCCCTGGTAATAATCCATCCTATTTGAATCTTATTTGGTAGCTATCACTCCGAGAGCCATCCTACTTTGCTGAAGGTTTAATTTAATCCTTTCATCTCATCAATTTACATATAAACGAGCAGCTTCTGAATAAAAAAAACACGATATCAAATTAAAAGAGCTCGAGGAGAAATATATTCCGGGGTTTTCGATCCTTGTTCCGGAGGTAAATCACGTCTTTTTACCGATAAAGAACGGACTTTCCTAATAATTTTTCCATGAAAGAGTTTTGGAAAATGTTTCGCCTTTGAAAGCTCATGAGAAAACTTTCTAATAAAATTGTCGAGAAAGTTATGGAATTAATATGCAATGATCCGATCTCAGCATTTAGGCTAGTGAAATTTTCCGTGTTTCGGTGCATTAATATTTGAGATATTAGTGCAATGCCGTTACTCGCTCTTTCTTAGTGGCGTTACTATAGTCATGAAGCAGCGGCATATGAAAAAGTTGACAATTATATTAAGTGTAAACGACGACTAATGAATTTGCGTTCTAACAAAACTTGAATGACCTAATAATCAAAAGGCAATTTCAGCAAGCGATTTTCAAATGAAAAAATTTAGTGATAAAACGTAGATGAATTTATGAATGACTTGAATTTAAGTTTCAAAAATGTTAGTGTAGGATGTGTTAGAGTGGTAGAAGGGCATACAGAAACCAACAAAAATACATATAAATTACTTAAATATCATTGTCGCCCGTGAAGAGGTAATATGTAGGCCCAGATTGAGGTCGATCGTAAAATTTAGTTCAAAAATGACTATTTAAATAATATATCGTATGCATCATAAGTAATTATATTCGTACAGGTGTATGCGTACTCGACTCACTATGATTGTGAAACAGTACATAAATAGCATAAGTATTTCAAGAACAAAACTTCTTAACCGGCGATTTCCCTGATGAATAAGGAATACGCTTTAACATCTCCCTCTGCTATTTTTATCTAACATACAAAGATATACGAGAGAATCGCGTTACAATTTTACGTCTCGTTTTTGTGGTTAGCTTCCATTCCATCACATTTACATGTCCTGATAAGCATTCATCCATCCCTTCGGGTCGCATGATCTTGGATGCTTTCCTCCTTCCGGATCCAACGACTATAAAAAGATACTCTCCCTCTCGAATCCCACAGGACGCGTTGGCCTTTATCTCTCTTCCTCTCCATCCTTTTCGCTCACTCTTTTGGTAGTTCACGCGCACACAAACATGGGCGTCACGACAGCAGAGAACATTACTCAACCACTTCGCGCCCCTAAATCCATTGACACGTGCAAAATACATTTCCTCCCGCTCGCTCCTGTCAAGTCGCGTTTTTCCGTCGGGGATAATCTTATTCACCGAATTCTGCCGGCTTTTTCTTACCCCGACGCCGAAGGCCACGCTGTTTGGACGCGAGTTATTCAATTTATCACGTGTCTCAGACTTTCTTAAAGCAAGGCAAAATGGTGATGTAATATAACAGGCGTTCGGCTTTCGGCAGAGCAGTTTTAATAACTCGATTGGACCTGTAAAGGGTGGTTAATGTTTTATGAACTATAAACGCTAGTCAGACACCTCGGCAGCTTGTAATTTCTGTAGCTTTTGTATAAATTCTATTTTAAGCCATTTGAGTTCCGCAAATTGAATGGAGTTCCTCCGTCCTGTGAGAAGAGGTCCTTAATGCAGTAGCTGCTTTCATACCGTGTTATCCGTCGGTTGAATTCATAGAATAGTTAACCGCTTGTCCAATGGGTGGCCAATTTGCCCATTAGTATGACTCATTTCTACGTTGTTGATTTTCACCTATGTGGTTTTGGACTGAAAGGCCTGTATTCAGCCAGTTGTGAAATGTATGGAAAATTTAATGGGATTTCAAATATCCATTTCCTTCTCCATTCATCTACAATATATTTTCCTTACAGACAGTCTTGAGCTTTCACACTCGTGGTCCAAACCTAAAATTAAGGTTGGAAATATTTTCTAACAAGCTCCATTATGAAAGTAGATATTCTAGAAAGAGATCGATTACAGACAAGAACGATTATTTCGTAACTTTACTTGAACAGAGCATTTAATATGCTACGAATTTAGGTAAAAAGATTCAATAGGCAAAGGAACTTAAGTGTCAGATTGAACGATGTTGTTCTTTCGGGTGGCAGAGTATCTGGCAACTGAAAGAAAAGAATGTTGGAACACGGCTGTTAATGAATTAGAGGTTCTTCCAGAGAAATGCGCATAGGGATTTTCCCAGAAATCGGAATCCAGAGCTTGTCTCTAAACGTGAGTTTCGCCTGCCGTCATAGGGCTTACGGAGTGTTTTCAAACCTCCGCATTTAAGTATCAGAGAAAGTTGCGCCAAAAACTCCTAGGATTAAATAGAAAGCGTTACGATTATACTCTCTGAAAAAAACCCGGAAATTCTTGGAAGAAGAAGATTAAAAGCTAGGGTGCGATTGCCAAATAAATTCCGGGATGGTGTATTTACGGAAAATCACTTTCCTTGCGTGAGGAAGATGTAGTAGGTGTGATGCAACCTCTTTGTCATATGGCTGAATCCAAGTCGTTTAAAATGCGAGAAACAGACACAAAGTATACTTTTTTCAAATAATTTTTTCTCCGAATTGTTCAAGGTAGTAGTTTACTGGTTGATCCCGTTTTATTTACACCCCCTTTCTCAAGATGGATGGATTACAATAAAAATAAAAAACACGTCTTTATTTAAGGACGATTGTGGTATGGTAACTTATCAATATATTAATGTAGATGTAGAATCAATCAAGGTACTATCTTTTTCATTTGAAGTTTTCTCATATTAATTCACCTGACTTTTACGAGATCCTCGTGGATGCCGAGATGGAAACATTCATATTAACATCCTTGACCTACCCACGCTCATTTATTCAGGGGAATTGATGGTTATAGAATCAAAAGAAAGAGAGCGAGTTATCGTTTGAAGTTTGCACTCTCTACCGTCACTACGTTTCAGAGGTGAATTACGATACGACTTCCCGTTTAGGAGCGTAAGTTGGCAAAAAGACGAAAGTTTAACAAGAGTCATACAAGAAGAAAGGGGAAAGAAAATATCTCCAGGGAAGTATAAACCTCTAATGAGGGTAAAAACAAATCCAAAACGAAAAAAAAGAAGAAACGAAAGCAAAAATCGAGAGAGAAAATGAGTGGTGAGTAACCAAACAGATAGAGGAAGAATGCGAAGGAAAATACATGAAATCGAATGTGGAAAAATAAAAATATGAGAGCTTATGAAAGTCGAGGGGGAGTGAGGGTTGGGAGGAATGAAGCAGGAATTGAGTGGAGAGGAAAAGCTGAAGGGTTATTCCGCTTCAAAGAAAAGATGAAAGATTGGTGATATAGAGGTGGAGAGGAGTAGTAGTGTGTTTGGAGAAAGAAGGCGGAGTGCGTGCGTGCGTAAGTTTGCGAGCATTTTGAAAGGGAAAGGATATTGCGACCCGACTGAAAGTGAAAGGAAGTCTGGATATCCTTCGGACGCAATCTGAGACGCGGCCCTTTATCTAATCAGATATGTGTAGAAGGCACGCTCAGCACCGGTTTAAGGACTGCTGCCCGCATAATGGCTTCGCAGCAATAGATCGAGGTGAGAGAAAGGATGGGAGACTCAGTATCAGTCGATTCCGAAATTCATCGATATCTTGCCATCTTTCTCTCGGTCTTCTTTTCTTTTTCGGTCGAGGCGGCGATAGAATATTTTTATGAGCGTGAAATAAGAGTGATAATTGAGACTTAAAATGTGAAACGGAGAAATCGGCTAGTGCCGTACACAAAGATATCAGTATAAATTTAGCGAATTCGACTATAAGAGATAGTATGTTGACCAGAAGATTGGGACAGTTATTTGGAAAGTGGATGTATATGACGTCGACTTCAGAAAGGAGGAGGAAAAGTGAATGGAAACATCACAAGTTATGGTTGAGTTTTGAAGGAGGATATTAGAGGATTTTTTAATGATTCAAGAATTGCTGCAAAGAGAGAAGATCATGAATTAAGGAAAAGTCATATATATATGATGATGCAAACAGTAAACAAAGACAAAGAGATCGATTTAAAACATTTTCTTCTGAGAGAACATCCTCTCTCTAACGAAAAAATAGAATATATCTTACATTTTATACACAAGGAAATTGTTAATAATGCTATTGCATGAAAATTCGTGGGACTAGAAATTTTCCCAAAGAGAAACGGACATGAAAACAATCTGATGGGACCGATACTCAAACCTGAGTCTTCCGCTTCCCAGGCGACTAGTCTAGCTATTGACTTTCGTGAAATACCATTCTTAGCCCTTTCGTAGTGTGTTACAGTTAAAGGGTATTCTCCTTTGTCAACATCAGTTTGTATGGCTGGTGCTTCTATGAGGTAATGGCTGTGAAGGAAGCTGCTCAGTCAGACGAACAATCCTTGCCTACAAAGTCTCCCAAATGGGATGGAGGAATCTTCTGGCAAGATATTTCAATGCCTAGAGTAGTCACCCGGAAAGTGGAAGACCCGGCTTCGAGTCCCGGTCTTTTCAGACTTTTAGTATGTCGGTTTCTCCTCGGATACTTTTCAAAATATAGCATATTTATCCTGATTCTTCAAAATAAAGTGAACTACTCAAAAACAGACAAATTAAAAATAATATTCTACTCAGGAGTTAGTATAAGAAATTTCTAATCCAAACACTCTAAAACTCAGATGTCTTTGCTGTCGAATGCATCAAGGTGAATCTGGCCGAATTATTTTTCCACACGAATGAGGACAAATCCCTAGTGTGATTATTTGAACACTTAGGACAATCGATGAATTTGCGCTTGCATCGATAAAAATTGAGAGAGTCTGTTGCGATGGAAACCGAGGCTGGATTTTCCACTTGCCTGACTAATGAAAGCGATAAATGTTTTGATATAGAGTTAGTGTACGGTGCCTGTGATGAAATGTATACAAAGAGGAACAGAATAGTGATTAATGTACGCACTTGTAAATCCCATTCTTTCCTCACGGTCGGATAGCCTTAGCTCGGTCATAAAGAGACTAAAATGATCTTTCATGTTTCGTCTTCTTCATTGCCGACCAAGAACATGATATTATACCTTGCTAGTAGTTTAAGCTGCAGCAAGATTAAGACCCGTTAACCTTCGCGGAGGGAAAAAATGCAAAATCTATTTACTTCTCCAAAAAAATGTCTCGATTTTTTTCTCGTTTCTTCCCGCTGCAGATCCCAGCCGGTCTGCCGCCCTTACGTGCATTATTCGTGCTAGCCGGCGTAAAAAATATTACTCAACGAGAGGGCAACGGGCACTCCGCATTGACGGAACATATAGGCCTTGTGGGAGGACAGGAGTAAGGTTGGCGTGTTATTGCTTACGGCAGCGCGAAACATGAGGCAATGCAACCGAGCGGTCGCGCGACGAGGAAGGGGATGGGGGGGTAGAGGAAATGCAGAAAGAGGGAAGCGTGAAAGCAGGTATGAGTGGAAGCCGAGGACTGCGCTGCGGAGACGCGTCTCGAGGTGTGATATAATAGGTGGACGATAAGAGAGAGGTAAGAAATGGGATGAAGATGCGGGAAAGGAAATAGAGGAGTCTTTCGGTGGAAAGGAAAATGGAATTGGATGGAAACGGAAGCAGAGAAAAAAGCGCAGTAATTTACGTAAAAGGGGATGGAGAGTGGTAAAGGAAATAACAAACTACTATCCAGAAAATGCGGAAACGTACGTCGCGCGCATTTTTCATTTTCTCTGACTTTGGAGTAAGAAAGAGAGCTAGAGAATTCAAACTTTCACATATCTCCATTCTCATGCCATATATGATCAGGTTAGTAATTCAATAGTTATCTCAATCGTGGATGTGAAAAGCAAAATTTAAGGATATATTCAGGTTTCGGTAATATTGATTCATACATTTAATGCAACTGAAGGAAGTTATTTTTTATTGCATATATACGTAAAGTGAAAAGGAAAGTTGTACTGAATGAAAAATAAACAGACCATGGGAAAGAGTGAAAGATAAAGCTAAGAATTATCTCCTGCCAATATTGAGCTTGATGAGGGAGAAAATTAAGTAGGAGATGGAGTAAAAATTGAGCTCGATATATGAACGATGGCATATATTGAACATACGTACACAGTTCATAAATAAAATCTACCCGAAACAATTTCCTTGATAAATCTTCGCATCTTCAAGAGAGTAAATGGAAGGCATGAAAGTGATAAGTAATTAAGGAAAATTGTCACACAAGTATGAAAATGGTCAAATAGGAATAAGGAAGAAGAAATAATAAAAATATAACGATACTTAATATATAATTATAAGAGTTGTAATTATTATAAAAACTATTAAAGCTTCAATAAAAGTTTGCCTCTTAAGATTAAAAATATAGGTCTACGTTTTCAAAAACGTTTTCAGGGCTAAGAAATGTTTCTATTTTTTGTATTTTTATCAGATGTAAGAGGAAAGTGAGACCTTGTTTCGCTGTCTTCTACTCTTAAAGGGTTAGTTGTAAGAGGAGACTAATTAGTCTCAATCTCACCCGTAAATAAAGACGATTTATTATTATTATTAAAGAAGCAGTATCTACAAACATTAACATCAACGATAATCTTTTCCTTGTGATAACGAAGCAATCTCATGAGACAAATTTTGAAGGAATCCATTAAATCTTAGCTTGAACCCTTATTTAAATCTACGATATGTTAATAAATTGACATTCTCAGGAAAGTTTTATTAAGTTTTGAAAGAATATTGGTTGTTTCAACTGTATATTATTCCGATACGGACTAATGTGAAAATTTTAACGAGAAATTTATAATTCAACGTCCTAAGTTTTAGTGTGTCTCAACATTAAAAACTTGTAGATATGTTTATTACAGCTGTGAGGAAAGAAGTGCTCAGTTTTTTTACGCACACCCTTAATGTAAGAAGTATTGTTTCGGAAATGCGCAGAGAGTAATTCCAAGAAATCCGTAATCCGGAACTTCTCGAGTGCCTCCAAACGTGAATTCCATCTGTCGACGTGCGGCTTACGGACTGTTTTTAAACCTCTAATATTAATTAGAATTGGAAAAAATATCGTTTTTCATTGTATTCTCCCACCTTGTTGTTTGATAATACGTTTAATTTTCTGATTCTTCCCAAACTTCGTAAAAAAAAAGCATTTTTAGATTTTCATAACTAGGATATAATCTCAATAGGTATAATTAAGACTTGTGTATAATGCATATTTAGATATATTGATAGAGAGATTGTTATCAGAATCTTTAGAAAATGAGCAGGAATTCTGCAACTTCAGTATATAGCTGAGAATGAGTGGAGTGGAACTGAGAGGAGAGTTGAAAAATATCACAGAAGAATGATCTATAATCTTAATAAATTGATAATTATAATGTAAATAATAATTATGACATACTAGTAAACGCCCCCGTCAAGCATAAAGGAACTTATTTTAGTTTAANAATCTATATCAATATTTCACGACTAAAATAAGAATATATGATAATGTTTCTTTCTTGTGACACTTGTCTCAATTTCGTAGGACTATTGATTCTAATTTAATTTTGTAAAAGAAACAACCTCTGCAGGTAACGAACACCTATTTTACGTACACTTCTAATGGAAAAGTATACTAACTGATTATCCCAGTGCATTTATATGGGATAACTCATGAAATAAATGTCCCACAATCGCCTTGGTCGTCAAAGGGATGGGTTGTTTATTTCCGAAACTATTTACGAATTTTCGTGTATTTTATCAAAGTTCTCGCAATTTCGAATTTATATGAATTATTTACGACTAAAATAAAATTCTATGATTATTGTTCTTTTTTGTGACACTTGACTCAATTGCGTAGGACCATTGTTTCTAATTTAATTTTGTAAAAGAAACGACCTCTGCAAGCCATAAAAACTTAATTTACGTTCATCTCTCATGGAAACGTATTATGGGCTCCTCACAGAGATGAGAATAGTTTTCCTGGTGGTTTCAGCATCGTAGAAACACAATGCAGTTTGTTTCGGATCTCTAAGGGAAGGCGTTTCTGAGATAAATAGAGGTACGGACAGACGGACGGACAGACATTTGCTTTTTATATATACGAATGAATGACGTCCGTCCACGACTGTTTTGAGTTATGAAACTAATAGATGTAAGAAAACCGTTATTGATTGTTGATACGTTCGAATACCCAATGTAAAAACCAGTCATAGTGTTAGTCTAAATTCATTTAGCGTGCCATTTAGGAATTTATAACCTTTTTGGAAATTTCTTAATTGCGATTTTGCAAGAAATAGAACGACCTGTTTCAACCGAACTATAATGACTACCCTGATGATGGTCGAGATAGGAACAATTCAGTTGTGTTTTATGCCTCTGTAATACCGTAATAGTTTATGTAGCATTGCATTATTACAGTGAAGCTCACTGTCGCATTAATAAATTAAAATTCCGAAAGAGACAAAAGAAGGATAATTCAGGGAACCGAAAAGAAAAGCGTTAGAGAAAGGGATTCAATTAAAATCCTTCCCTTCTTTTAAGTATCTGGTGACTAATTCCACCTCGTTACCTTGAAGGATACCTGTATCTCTTGTCCGTTCCTATTTCTGCGAATTGGAATGTCTCACGCAAACTTATTTTCAGCTCTCCTTCACACCTGCCAGACCTTTAAGGGTACGCCTTCGCATCTCTCTCTTCGAGCACTATCTCCACATTGAGATTGTCCCTCCCACACTCTTTCTCAGTCTCTTTATCCAGATCTCTCTCCTTCTTGCGTGGGATCCATTTTTATACGCCTTACCGAACCCCTTGGAGGTGATAGCGATCTGAGGGAAGGTATACGGGCGTGTGAAAAAGGATTATTGAAGAGAAGGGGGGAAAGGGAAGATATCGGCACGGATATCGGAAGCAGAGAAAATGGAGCAATAGGAGGAAGGAAAAAGAAGTTAGGTGTTATTTGTCAATTTCGTTACCAACTGCTTGTGATTATTAACGTATTAATTTGTTCTGTGAATTACTCCACAGTAGAAATTCAAGCTATTTGTATACGTCATAGATTGAAAAATATCAGTACATTAACAGAAAAAAAGGACTTCTTAGCAAAGGGTTTACCTGTCAAGGTAAATCCCACGAAAAGTACATTAATAGTACGACCGATAACCCAAAATGACGAGGTTTACACTGGAGTACATCGTTATGATTTATTACTGTATATTCATTTGTAGACACAACAATATGCGTCTTTAAGGGCGGCACTTTGACAATCTACTCCTTAATAGCTTATGCATGGCAGTCCAATTCGTTACACCTGGTCTCAAATACATCTCCCCCACCTCATGATTCATCGATCTCAAATCAGGTATACCCTCAATTTCTTTCATGATGTATGGTCAACATTTTACTCTCCAGAGGCCGTCGAACAGAATATCGATACAGTAAAATGCACAACCCTCGTGGCAAAGTGGCCAGAAAAGCAATAACAGAATCTTAAACTTAAGATATAGTCTAAAGAGAATATTTGCAAAAAATTCACGATCCATCTATTCATATGCATTATTTATTACGTGATTGTCATTTATATCCGCTGTGACTGCGGTCCTCGGCTAGGCACTTCTGTTGAAGTGTTTAAGCAACTCCTCTCATTCAGTAAATTACAGCTTCAAAAGATGAAATTGCAAGAAATGAGGCAGTAATAGCTGCGGACATGCCCGATACATGGATGCAAAATGGAGAGCTTGCGCTCATTTCAACGTAATCGCGTCGTTAAACTTTTTCTCTAAGTGAAAAAGACTCGTGTACGGCAGTCACGTCAGATCTCACTCATAAAGACTCATAGTGCACGCCATCTGCATAGTCGGTCGAGTAAGAAGCTTTTACCTTAGAAAGAGAGAATATTTCCATAAAATGAACTGATAATATCGTGGAGCGTGTAAACATGAGAATGTTTGTATGCTTAACTGCGCTTTACGATGGTATCATGTGATCAGATAAAGCTGTAGAAAAGGTTGGATGTCTCATAAGGAAATTGGAATTTAGAGCTAAACACTCGAGCCATTTTGTCTATGGATCCTAACTTCCAATCCTAATTATAATATTTTCGGTGTCTATTCTTATTGAAACCACAAAAATGTAGACATAGACGGGATAGTGATGTTACCATAATTAATTTACAGAGACAACATGCACATGTGTATTACATAAAGAAAATTGAGGCACAAGACAAACGCCATTTATGTATTGACCTAAATTGGTCATGATACGAGAATTAATTTGAAAAATAGCATGTTTAAAATGTACGCGCCGTAGAAGTTCTACTCAAATCAAAGGTATGTTAAAGAGCAATATCTGAAGAATAAGATCTTGAGATGTTCAATAATTTTAGTGAAGCATTCATTTTAAAGTATTCTTATAATTGACAAACACTTGCAGAGAAAATTGAAAAAGAGTTCTAGACGTTAGCAGGTTCGAATCTCTCGAAAAACGAGAGATGTTGCTTATACGTTGATGACTGAAGGTTGATGCGCGATGGGGGTTTTCAAACTGAATTCGAATACATTTGTCAATATCTCATCGAAAATAATGATGGCAGGTAAAGAAACACGTATGAGAGCCCACACTGATATTATTTCCTAATTTCAAAATATTTTTGTCTGCAGCCATTGGTATCAGACCTTCCGAACCCGAGTTAGTTTGATTCTCCAACTGGCACGCTTGGTGTGAGAGTTTTACTAATTCCCCGGAGACAGCCGCTGTTGAAGGCATCGAATGCGTCCTTGACCTTAGCAGAAAACATCTAAAGCTATCGAGCGAGACTGTAGACTCACACCTCTGCCTCAATGGATTCACCCAAATTTCCTGTCTTTTTCGATAATATGTCACCGCTTCTGAACCTCGCTTTCTCGCTCTTCACACTTCTTTCTGAAAGTTTCAATTTTTCCCTTTTCCCGCTCCTGTATTCAAATTTTCGTGACAGATTATTCACAATTTCTATAATTTCTTCCTTAATGTTAACGAGGAAAGGATGAAATGGGAAAGTATAATTTTCTTAGGCGAAGACATACTTTTGTTTTCTCCTAAGTTACTATCATGCTACTAAACTTCCTTACTCTTAACCATTCTTTTTAATCCCTTCCTTAATTGCCTTCTTTGTTGCTAATATGTAGCGACAAATGCATTACGCATTGCGCAAATCACAGTAACGTTCTATTTGTCACGTGCATTACAATTTCCGAATTTATATTGCAGAAATAATAACTAGAAAATCTGTGAGACTTATATAAAATGTACAGGGATTTAATTTAACGTCCAATAATCAGCTTAGTAGCTGCATGGTTTCTTAATACCTTAAATACTACAAACATATAATCGATAAAGTACTTTAGACTAAAAACACACCAAGTTTCTATTCCCGTTTAATGGTTTTCACCAATCTTTCAAGTATTTTTTTAAATGATCACCTTAGTTACAAAAATGTTGGTATACATGGGGCTTTAGTATTCCAAATTAAGGAATAAAACCTCTTAACCCTGTGTATTTTTATTTTCAACATATATCTTCCTCGTAAAACAACAGTATCGATAGAGACTATAATTCTTCCTTAGGAAAATATTCTCATCTTTTTTGTGCCGCTTCTTCTCTTATCTTCTTCTATTTTTCCTTTCTCCTGTTCCTCGCCCTTTCCGTCTTCTTTTCTCCTTAATACATCTCCCCACACTCGTTCACGTCTTCTCTAATTTCCTCTCTCACTATGATCATGGATTCCACCAGTAAATGTGATTTGTGACCAGACGGTAACCTCCATTTATCTATGTTCCAACCGTCTCAAAAAAGCTTCCTTTTAACGCCGAAGTTGTTCTCTCCCACTTCTTTTACCCTCCCATATTCTCTTTCTCGCCCTCCTTTTTATCCTTGCTCCTTGTCATCGCTCACTTTCTCTCTTTCTGATGCGAAAGTCACATTTCACATCAATTCCCATTGTATCCACATCTTCGCTCATTCTTCTGTTAAGCATCTCCACTTGTCAACCAATCGCGATCCTATCTTCTGGAGAAGACGAAGAATTCAGTAGTTAAAGCAGAGGAAATATATTATCATTTGCTGTAAAGGAAGAGGGAAATGGAGTGTAACAGATGCCTGAGGAATTCGTAGGAATTTAGATTGACGTCAGTAAATAAATTCGCCCCACCAAGTGGTTATCGGAGTAGAAGCAACTATTTTTGATTGTCGCATGGGCGTGACCTTTAAGGCCTCTCTTAACACAGCATGACAAAACACGCAAATGCGTGACATCGGATTCAAATCGGATTAAGTACGCGTCATTTGTTTCCAGGATGAGCCTTGGTCCCTGTTTAGATAAAGGAAGGGTGTGAAGTAGATTCTATAACTTTCATTGCTGAATTGACGCACTTATCGAGCGAGTTTTGGGTGTAAAAAAACAAAAGCTTATCACATTAACAAATTCTTAAATAACGTTAATCACGAACGAATATTTTATATTGAAATATATCGTATATAGATATATCTTATTCCATAAGATCGATAAGGTTCTCCCGTTACTACCTACCACGGCTTTCGAATTATATCCAATTATCATGTACTATCGTACAAAAATGTGTTGCCTAAACCATTAATTTTTTTATTTGTATTAAACCATATTGTTTACTTATTATTGTATTTGAGATGTTTACTTATTGACCCCCTCTTTGGGATCTTTATAGTTTTAATACGATATTATTTTCTGCTACTCTCGTTGTAAATTTGGCAGTTTACAAAACATATTACGATACCCATACTCAGCGTATCTTTATGTCGTGGTTCCGCCTCGGCTGATCTCTTTCAGTCATTTAATTGCACATGTTTTCATCCCTGTGTTGCCTATACCATTCCTTCCTCCTTGATCATTTGTTTTAGTCGTCATCATGGAGGAGTTCACAAAAAACATATTTTGCTTTTCGAATAAATATTTTTTAAGGCTCTCGAGTCACCTAGCCTTAGAAAGAACTAATAAAATATCCTTCCTCCCTGTCAAAAGGGGGGGATATCCTTCATTAGAAAAACTATATATATATAT